>CAAKHD010012175.1:85661-101791 GCA_901007705.1 Fistularia tabacaria
ATGAATATGTATATGTGTGTGTGTGTATATATATATATATTTTAATATATATACATATACATACACACACACAAACACACACACACACACACACACACACACACACACATACACACAAACACACACACACACACACACATATATAATATATAATATATTATATATACAGTATATATATATATATATATATATATATATATATATATATATATATATATATATATATATATTATATTATATATTATATATGTTTGTGTGTGAGGTGAAAAGTCGTCACCTCACAAAATAATGAATCGGTTAGTCACAAAATAAAGGGACTGCAGTATTTAGCATTCAATATGTGTGTGCATTGCGATGTTTGGATGAGTTTTAATTTTCATATTTCAATGGTGGGAATTTTTTGAAATTTTCAATATGTTGAGGGGTAGCTCTGTTAAGCTCCCCCTCAACATATTTTGGAATTTTGAAAGAGCCAGAATTAATATTCAAAGAAACAAACTGTGCAACAGCTCAGAGCACACTCTGGATGAGGTCTGGGCTTATGGAGGACACAGTTGAAAAGAGACTGGATGAAAGTTTGGACTAAACTTAATTATGACCTTAATTACAAGGGGTATTACCTGAGCTAGGTGCATTTTTTTTTGCTCTACATTCGGTCCTCTTTTCTATCTCTTTTATATGAATTAGAAAGAGTCCTGTATTTCAGTTTGATTCCTGAAAGCCAGCTTTAAGACCATCCACTCAAAAGAATTTGCTTTAAGGTTTAAAAATGTGCACTCACAGCAGACAATCAATCATAATCATGGATGCAAACTGTACATTGCTCAGTGGGCACAGCAGTATTTTTCTATCTCTCTCACTGACACAAACAAAGTACAGGCTCCTCACTCCACTGCCGAATCCCAAAGAAAAACAACAAATGATTCACAGGCAACCACAGCCCAATTTTCGGCCATCACAGCATATAAAAATGTTTAATGCACACAAGAATCCCTTACAGTAATGGATGATCTTGTGTCTCTACACTGTTCAGAACACGAAGCTTCAACTCCTCATTATACTTGCTACACATTTCACATTATCACTAAATGTTTTGTTGATTTATAATTTTTTTAAAAAGGAAGGGGGGTTGTTGATCCATACTAATCCATCGTCTGCCGCTTATCCTACTCAGGGTCGGGGGGAATGCTGGAGCCTATCCCAGCTGCCATCGGGGGAGAGGTGGGCTACACCTTAAACTCGTTGACAGTCAATCGCAGATCCAAGTATACAAATACTGATATTATCAGGCCACATCATGTCAAAACTAATTATTATTGTTAACTAATTATAATATTGATATTTAATGTTCAACAATATGGGCTGAGATGCATCATTAAACCACTGGGTCACTATTATAAAAGCACACGACTCCTAATTCAAAGCCTGTATGAATGAAAAAATGCAACTTAATTTGAGATACAATTAAATCTTAAAGGCACAGACCCAATCTATAGCCTATGCCTGTTCTTAATCAGTTCCAGCATGTAGGTAGAAAAAATTGTTAACATACAGTAAAATGTACAGTATCTGAAGTGCAGGGAACAATCTAAGACGTAAGCCTCTCCTGAAAATATAGTAAACAGGGTCAAAAGGGACTGCTGTTCAGACAATACCGGCACCAAAATGTACTATTTGTAACAGATTACATCCTGTTTAAAGTTCCGAGGGAAGTAGTGCTACCAGTCTTGAAGATGACATGAACACAATAAAACATGATGTCCATTTTGGAATAAACAGAGGAAGGGAACTGGCAATCACATCAATGAAAGGGGTTCAAGGTGAACAAAGATATAAATGAAAAATGCTTTAGACTTTGGAACATAAAATTTTTGCATACAGTACAGTTCAAGAGATGAAATACTGACTATTTGTTCCCATGTTGAACACTTCAGAGATTTTCCTTAAAGGGGGACAAGGACATTCAACAGTGGGAGTCAGTCTGCAGACAGACATATGCCAAGGCCTCAGTAAGGGCTCTCCTTTTCTAAAATGCAACTAGGTTAAGCACATATTGAAATATGCTTTGAAAAGTAGATACTTGTGTTCTCTTGTGTGTGTCCATTACAAAAGGTGCCTGTGAATAATTTACTTTTGACATGGTGTGGCCTAAGGGGGCGGCGTGGTGCAGGAGGTAGAGTGATCGTCTTTGGAACCAGACCTTCCTGGTTTGATTTCCCCGCTCCTCCTTGTGTGTCGAAGTGTTGTTGAGTAAGGCACTGAACCTCTAACAGCTCCCCTGGCGCTGGTAGACGTCTGACAACTGCTCATGGTTTCATCCATGATGGGTTAAACGCAGAGAACAAATTTCCCCACGAGGGATTAATAAAGTAATAAAGTATACATTATTAATTGGGTTTCGCATAATGATACATGACAGATGAAAGTAGGCAGTCTATATATGATTTAGAACACAACACCAGGACCTTCCACATGAAGCTAGCTTTTTGGGGAAATTTGTTCTCTGCATTTAACCCATCATGGATGAAACCATGAACAGTGAGGAATATATACTAATTATGATATATTACTTTAAGGCTAGTGTACTAATAGACACATATCTTTGCACACAAGACCACAGTTTAACAGAGAAGCCACAGACTTTAACACATTAGAACTCTTTACAAGATTAAGAAATCAGTTGCTGAGTTGGAAAATGGAGTAGAAATAACCAAAGCTGATCAAAAATCTAATTGACTCAAGGGCAGAGCTTTATTTACTCTCATTAAACTACAGAGCCACACCAGTGAAGCATTGACTGTCCACCAGCTGAGTTGATGTTCAGCGAAAACTGCAAAACTAGGATTCCGGAACTAAACGCAGATAAAATAAGAGAGTAAAGAGAACAGAATGGCATGATGACAAGAGGCCAAAAGAGAAGAGCAGATTTGTTTCAAACCACAAAGTAAGAATTCTCAAAGGTTAAAGTTTAATGCGAGAGCTATGAAAAAATGTACATTGGGCCAGCTGCTGACTCGCAATCACTATACAAATCCCTTTAAATGCTGTAGATTTAATGGATGCACATAATACAGATAAATTAGGTTATCTTGAGTAAGGGGCTTGTTAAACATGTAAGCAATCTCGCAGGACTATTTTCTGATACAACAAAAAAGTGATTGGGCTTGAAACTTGGAGAATCAGATCTTCATCAGCTGCAATTTTTGCACTAAAGAAAACCTAAGAACTTTGTTTGTGCTGATTCAACCATCCGATTTATCACAAGTCTGGCATGATTTCCACTTCAAGCCTCTCAGCCAACTAATTTCTAAATCTTGGATCATAGCCTGAAAACTGATGACGGGATATGACTACTACTTGATCAGCAGGAAATTGGAAGACATGTCAAAGGGCAACTTGGTTTCCATCATCCTTCTACAGGAAATTAAACAAGAGAAAGTGTATAAAACTAACTTACAATGAAAAGAAGTCACTGCAAAATAAATTGAAATAGCCACTCAAACCTTTTGCAGTTTGGAATGAATTGTAACCTGGGTTCATTTTCTATCATCAATAGTTTGAGTGACTACAGGATTATCTAACATGAAAAAATATGCACACATATACACCCCATAGTCAGGTTTTGCGGTTCTGTTTAAGATATGGTAAAAGTGAAATCATACAAACTGCTTTGCAAGTGTGTGATGAATGAAAATGAGTTCAAGCATAGGGAATTCTGACCTTCAGAACATTTTGGACACAGGTCAGGCATTCATCATTTTCTAATTGATTTATTTAGCAAAAGCACATTTCTTGTGCTTAACGTATGTGATATGATGGCTCTCTATCAGTTTGAAATTAATTCTAAGTTATGTTTAATTAATGAAACTATGACCCAGATGTCAGAGCTAATATATCAAAAAGAATATAATGTAGACTGAGAATATTCTTTCATGACAGATGAGGAGAGAAGTAGGACCTTACATCAACGAACATATCTTTGGCAGAAGGAGTGCGATGTTACTTCCTGTTCTTTTTGTAAAGTCACAAAATAAATAAGCTTAAAAATAGGCAAAACAAAGTTAAAGCAGAAATCTGTTACACTGAACAAAAATATGTGATCAGGCTGGCCGTTCCTCCCAACCACGCCCTTCTAGGTCACACTGTCGTTGCCCACGTGAGCGTTGAAGTCTCCCAGTAGAACGTGGGAATCCCTCTCTAGCAGCCCCTCGAAGGACCCCAAGAAGGATGGGTATACTGAGCTGCTGTTGGGTGCATAGCCACAAACAACAGTCAGAACCTGTCCCCCTACCAAAAGGCGAAGGGAGGCTACCCTCTCGTCCACCGGGTTGAACCCAAACATGCAGCGCCTAGTCGGGAGGCAATCAATATGCCCACTCCTGCTTGGCATCTCTCACCAGGAGCAAGTCCAGAGTAGCAAAGAGTCCAGCCCCTCTCAAGAGGCCTGGTTCCAGACCCCACGCTGTGCGTCAAGGTGAGTCCAACTATATCTAGTCGGAATCTCTCAGCCTCGCACACCAGCTAGGCTCTTTACCCGCCAGAGAGGTGACATTCCATGTCCCTAGAGCGAGTTTCTGCAGCCGAGGGTCGGACCGCCAAGGTCCCCGCCTCCGGCCACCACCCAACTCAAACTGCACCCGACGCCCTTCCTGTGGGTGGTGAGCCCAGGGGAAGGGGGTCCCATGTCGTCCTTTCGGGCTATGCCCGGCCGAGCCAAATGGGTGCAGGCCCAGCCACCAGGCGCTCGCCATTGAGCCCCTACCCTCGGCCTGGGTCCAGGGCGGGGCCCCGGTGACCCGCGTCCGGGCTGGGGAAAATCAGGTTCCAAGTTGTTCTTCGTCATGGGGTCTTTCTTTTGAGCCACGCTTTGTCTGGCCCTTGACCTGGGACCTATTTGCCTTGGGTGACCCTTCTGGTGGCATGAGGCCTCCGACAACATAGCTCCCAGGATCATCAGGACACACAAACCCCTCCACCATGATAAGGTGGCTGCTCAAGGAGGGGGAAAGTTTGTTATTGGACTTCTGAGCTTGTTACGGATTGTCCATAATGAGCACCATGTTCAGGCATAAAGGTGTCCATATGTGCACTTGGCACCAACGCACCTTTGGCTACAGTTCTTTGATCGACCTTGTGGTTGTATCGTCGGACCTACCGCCGCATGTCCTGGTGAAGAGAGGGGCGGAGCTGTCAACTGATCATCACCTGGTGGTGGGGGAAGATGGCGGTCAGACCAGGTAGACCCAAGCATAATGTGAGGGTCTGCTGGGAATGTCTGGCAGAGTCCACTGTCAGGGAAAGCAACAACAACCACCTCTGGCAGAGCTACAACCATGTCCCGAGGGACATTGAGTCTGAATGGGCCATGTTCCGCGCTTCATTTGTCGAGGCAGCAACCCAGAGTTGCAGCCGTAAGGCGGTCGGCGCCTGTCGGGGCGGCAACCCTCAAACCCTCTGGTGGACCCCAGCGGTGAGGGATGCGGTCAAGCTGAAGAAGGAATCCTATCGGGCCTTTTTGGCCTGCAGGACTCTGGAGGTAGCGGACAGGTACCGGCAGGCCAAGGGGCATGTGGTTACAGCGGTCGCCGAAGCAAAAACTCGGGCGTGGGAGGAGTTCAGAGAGGCCATGGAGAATGACTTCCGGTGAGCTTTGAGGAGATTCTGATCCACCATCCGGCTTCTCGGGGGGGGGGAGCAGTGCTTCGTCAACACTTTGTACAGTGGGAGCGGGATGCTGCTGACCTCAACGTGGGACGTCGTAGATCCGTGGCAGGATTACTTCTCAGGCCTCCTCAATCCCATCGAAACGCCTACCAATAAGGAAGCAGAGCCGGGAGACCCTCGGGGGGGGGCGGGGGGGTCCTCCTATCTCCAGGGCTGAAGTTGCTGAAGTAGTCAAAAAGCTCTTCAGTAGCGGGGCTCTGGGGCTGGATGAGGTCCGCCCTGGGTTCCTCAAGGCTCTGGATGCTGTAGGGCTGTCCTAGTTGACACGCCTCTGCAGCATTGCATGGACGTCGGGGACAGTGCCACTGGACTGGCAGACCGGGGTGGTGATTCCCCTTTTTAAAAAGGGGGATCGGAGGATGTGCTCCAACTACAGGGGGATCACACTCCTCAGCCTCCCTGGCAAAGTCTATTCAGCGGTGCTGGAGAGGAGGGTCTACCGGGTCGTTGAAACACGGATTCAGGAGAAGCAGTGTGCTTTTCGTCCTGGTCGTGGAACGGTGGACCAGCTCTATACCCTCAGCAGGGTTCTAGAGGGGGTATGGGAGTTTGCCCAGCCAGTCTACATGTGTTTTGTGGACTTGGAGAGGGCATTCCACCGTGTCCTGCGGGCTTGTGGGGGATGCTCTAGACAGGTGGATCGGTGCAGCTTCTGCAGTGATGCGGACTCTATACCGGTCTGTCGTGGTGAAGAAGGAGCTGAGCCGTAAGGCAAAGCTCTCAATTTACCAGTCGATCTACGTTTCTACCCTCACCTATGGTCACGAGCTGTGGGTAGTGACCGAAAGAACGGGTTTTCTCCGCAGGGTGGCTGGACTCTCCCTTAGAGATAGGATGAGAAGTTCGGCCATCCGGGAGGAACTTGGAGTAGACCCCCTGCTCCTCCGCATAGAGAGGAGTCAGATGAGGTGGCTCGGGCATCTGGTCAGGATGCCTCCTGGACGCCTCCCGGAGGAGGTATTCTGGACATGTCCATCTGGGAGGAGACCACGGGGAAGACCCAGGACACGCTGGAGAGACTATGTCTTGAGGCTGGCCTGGGAACGCCTAGGGGTCCCCCCAGAAGAGCTGGACCATGTGGCTGGGGAGAGGGAAGTCTGAGCCTCCCTGCTCCGGCTGCTGCCCCCGCGACCCGACCACGGATAAGCGGTCGAAGATGGATGGATGGATGGATAGATGGATGGATGGATGGATGGATGGACAGAAATATGCTGAAAACTGCTCTTGTGTTGATCCCAAAAATATTTTGTTTTGAATCTTAAAAGGCTATGATGAGGCTGATTAATAAATAAATGAAATTGCTGGGGGGATCGTACGAGTATTTGAATGATTGAGGGTAAAACAGAAAAAAAAAAGTTCTGGCTCTGAGACTTTTTTTCTATTCTGCTTATCTTTTTAGGCATATGACAATGAAAATGTTGGATACATCAAAAATAATATTGACATTTGTTGTTTGCTATTAATGATGTTATCTGTTCAGCCATTATCACAAATCATTATTTCATGTCAAAACATGTACCACAAATACCAACCCTGTGATGAGCAGTCAAATTCACAGGGGATTCAACACTTTTTTCCTGGTCACTATAAGTGCTCAACGTAGATTATTTGGTGCAATTACTTCACTCAATGAAACATCAGCTGTGGCTTAAAGCACTGGAATAATGTACCACATTTCTTGATGTTTATGCTTCAGCTTACCACTGGGAGCTGAACAGTGCCTTCTGCAAAAAATAAGGCGTCAGTGTTTCAATTTAGTTCGACCAAAATTTCTGAAACATTCGTGAAATTGATTGCATTAATCTATACACGGGAAAGCATTTTTCCTTTTTACGTTGAGCTGCCCAAGGGACAAACATGTTGATTTATGTTATGCAATACCCATTGCGGCCACCACAGTGTGCTAATATCCTATCTACTGCAGTCTTGATTAGTTATTGTTCCAGGTATGTTCTAATACATCATTTCTGAATCATTCCTTCATGTAGTGCATTTAGCTCTAAATATCTTCATCTAGCATATGCATAGATGCATTCAATCTGCTTGTTTTCATTGTACATCTTTCTCTGTTGCACAGTGGTACTTGTTTTTAACAGATGCACAGCAGTCAGCACAATAATAGAAGTATTGGTACTTAATGAACATAATGGGTACTCTTTCCATGATCATCAGATACATTCATAGTCTCAGTGAATATGATTACAATATTATGGACAATATTAAAAATCCGTTAAAGGCTGTGGTTTTCCCTTCCTCTATGAGCATAGGTGTAGATTCTTGTGTTCATAGTTAATAGTACTGCTATCACCTGGCCTTACTGAATGTGTCTTAGGTTGTTAAAGCCTAGTCAAACCTCTAGTGTCTACATTATTACGGCATTCTACATTTCAATTATAATTTTCAATTTAAATTTGCCACAGAGCTTTCACCTTAGCTTACTGTACAACTTAGTCATAAAACATGGATTTCTTGTGGCAACTTGTATTTATTTACTCATGGAAAGGGGGAAGCGCAAAGTCCTCTCTGCCTGCACTGCATCCATCATGCTGGAAGGCAAAGCTTTGGAGCATGTTGAGGAGTTCACTTACCTCGGCAGCATTGTCAACAAGCATGGTGGCACAGATGCATATCATAGAGTCAGGATTAGCAAGGCCAGAGTAGCATACCTCCAACTAAAAAACATCTGGAGCACAAAAGACCTCGCCATCACAACAAAAATCAAGATCTTTAACAGCAAAGTGAAGTGAAGTCAGTCCTACTCTACGGTGTGGAGACATGGAGGACTACAGTAAAGACAGGCGATGCTGTTGTTCATCATAGGGGGTCTTCTGAGCCACGCTTTGTCTGGTCCCTCACCTGGGAACTGTTTGCCTTGAGTGACCCTCCCAGGGGCATACGGCCCCTGTCAACATACCACACAGTTAAAGTTTAATGGAAGGATGGATGAATGGCCAAACTTGTACACAAATAGGCAAAAAAAGACAAAATCCAGTCATTCATCAATACCTGTCTGCGACGAATCCTCCAGACCCACTGACCTCACACCATCAGCAACAAAGAACAGTGTAAATGTACCAACCAAAAGCCAGCAGATGAAGAGATCCTCCAATCCCATTGAAGATGGATAGGCCATACTCTTCACAAACCAGCCACAAACATCACAAGACAGTCCTTCAAGTGGAACTCCCAAGGGAAAAGAAAGAGAGGTTGACCATGAAGCACCTGGCGCAGAGACTGGGAGAGAAAGAAAATGGGCAACACTTGGGGACAGCTTGAGATGCTGGCTGAAGACCGAGATGCTTGGAGAACACTTGTTGGCGGCCTAAGCCCCAGAAGTGGTTGTAGGGGGGAGAGAGAGAGAGATAGATAGATAGATAGATAGATAGATAGATAGATAGATAGATAGATAGATAGATAGATAGATAGATAGATAGATAGATAGATAGATAGATAGATAGATAGATAGATAGATAGATAAATAATTCAAGTATAATTTTCAATTTAAAACTGGACACAGAGCTTTTATTTTAGCTTACTGGACAAATTAGTCAAAAAACATGGGTATTTTGAGGCAACTTTTATTAATCTATTTATTTATTGGTAGTGTTTTCATTGCCTCTTATTTATTAAGTGTTGCTTTTCATGTTTCACGCCAACCATTAAGCAATTTTCAGTGTTGTACTTCCGGTATTCGGTAGTGTCCACTTACCTGAGGGGGTGACTTTGGAGTTCATGTGACCCAATTTGATCTGTAGAAGACTAGAGACAAGCAAACATCAATACTTAAACCCTAAAAAATTATCATTTCAGACCTCTGGAATGAAACTGTGAGGGATGGAAGTCTAGTTTTCTGCCTTGGTTACGTCTGAATTTCTTTTAACGGCAATATCAGCTATGGAATTTAGGGAATACAGGATGCACATGATGTTTTATGACACGTCAAGGGTTTGCTCCAGTCCCTAAGCCCACCGATCCTTTAGACTCATCGTTCTGTCAAACCTAGAAACCATCACTGATCCATTCCTTGACCCTCTATTGCTTGCTTACAGATCCAGCAGGTCTGTCGAATGGAACAGAATAGACCTCTATTGTTATTTGACAGCATAATATTACATAACAGATCTTCATATATGCTGCAGAAGTTGGTGTGAACATGGCCCTCCACTTCCCCCTCTGGTGTTTGGACAATGTGGAGCCGATCCCAGGATCCTGTTCATGGACCTCTGTTAAAACAACTGTCCTAAGCTGAGCTGACGAACTCCACCTGCCTGTGAATCAGATTTCCTGCCTAATAAGACTCTTGTCAAGAGGCAGTAACTTGAGCTGAAGAAACTGACACCAGGACAATTAAGACATCCCTCATGGCTGACATGTTTCTTTTTGCTCCTCTCCCTGTATAATAGAGTTGGCGAACTTCAAAGATGACACTAATGTGAAACAGCTTACTCAGCAATAAGGCTTGCAAAAATGCATTTCCTGCAAAAACTGAAGAAATTCAGCCTGCCCAATACATTGTAAAGACAATGACGATGCACTTTCACCCTGCAATCAATGAGTCTATATTCATCTCCCTCATCAATATCCGGTAAGCCTCTTCAATTGCCAGGAACACAGGCAGATTTCAGCATATCATTAGCTGTGCTGAGAACTTGAGAAAATAAAATCCGTCATCCCTACAGGATCTGTATGCCTCTCGCATCACAAAGGTATACTTTAAGTTTGTACTCAATTCCTCCCATTGTGGTTCAAAATTTTTTGAAACCTTCACATTACACAGTATATTCACAAAATTCGGTCACCTCCCACAGTCCAATTACATGCAAAAGGTTCATTGGAAAAAATGGAAAATTGCTCAGATGTGTGAATGAGATAGTGAATGGATGTTTTTCTCTATGTTTAGACCTGTGATCGACTGACAGCCAAACCAGGATGAACCTCGCTTTTTGCCCAATGACAGCTGGGATGGGCGCCAGCATCCCTACAAGTGCAGAATCAGCAATAGATAATGAATGAATGAATGAATGAACTTTGCAACATCCATTATACTTTCACATGTCAAGCATTTTGCCCATGGAGAACTTACTCTTCACTTCTATGAGCAGTCACTAGCATGTTTTTGTAAGTGTCTGGTTTTGATAGTGCAGTTTTTTTTAATATGTAATGTGTCTGATTTTATTTTTTGTATCTTTTTGTAACACCTGATTAGATGTTCGATTTTAATTTTGAGTTTGTTGTCATGTACCTATAGACAAAACTTACTGTGTGAGCTTGTGCCAAGTTTCTCAAAGTTTAGCTTATGCAAAGTTACTCTTCTCTAAAACATTTCTCTGTAATGCATTCCTGCAGTGTTCAAAAATGTTAATCCATAAATATAAATATCAAATGAGACCCCAGTACCTGAAAATCCAATCACCATACCCTTTGTTCAGTTTGATGACGCAGATTAGTGCAGTTTTATGTCTTTAAATGTGACTGGTAATCCTTTGTGGGTATTTTCAGGTGAAGTACCTGTTAAGGATATTGTGGGCTTGTGTTGGTACTTTGATTGGATCATTGGCTAGGTTGGTCAGGATCAGAAGTTTGCATTGACTTTCAAAGACATGTTCAGGTTTCTAACCTCCGCATGTGCTAAAAGGTAGACAAGACAAGGCATGCAATGGACACAAATCAAAATCCAAGAATTCCATTACAAGCGTGGATTGGTGCTGAAACGCCATCAAGTGACAGTACCAACTTGATCAAGATGGATGATCCTAAACAAGTATCAGCCCTCTTGATGGGGTGTTTGATGATAAAATAACCCAAGACAGGACAATCGACCAACATAAAAGCAGTTTGTGCACTACAAAGGAAGGAGTTTTTGTTTCACCACAGCACTTCCAATGAAAAGTACCACATCAATATAAGGCACACATTCATTAGGGAATCCTATGCAAGTACAGCAGGAACAACCCAAATGCTCAACTTACGCCAAACCCTCAAGGAATGTCATGGCCTCAGATAATCTTAACAAGATAGCTACTCTCAGCAGCTGGCAAAAGAGGACCGCATGAATACTGCATTTTGTTTGTTTGGTGAGAAAAAAGAAAGGAAAAAAGGAGGCTGGTAAATATGGTTGTGTTTGTTTTTTTATTTTGCAATTTGGACACAATATTTTTTATTAATTCAAAGAAAAATACGCATGTTAAGTTGTCATGATTGCAAATGTCTGCCAGGTGTTGTTTCTTTCAAAAATGTTTTCCCCTCAAAAATATGCATACCTGTCATTTATTATCTAAAAATCAGAACAGCTCTTTTATAAATATGAAGGCTGTAAATCTCAATGTTTGTCCTTTATTTATGTTGATTTTTAAGTACACTAGAAGAGAAGAAAACAAACATAGCCCTCTTTTTTATTCTGTGGAGCTTTGTGAGTATCCCACCCTATATTGGTTGTTTCCTTTGATAAAATGTAAAACCTACAAACAAGTGAAACATCATCTAATTACCTGAACAACTTGTGGTGAACTATTAAGGTGAAGACAAACAATACATCAGAGACCAGTGGGTTTTGCTTCTATTTCTAGGTATAATATCAGTTCTGTTTTGCATCTTTTCAGATAATTTCTCACATTTTGAAAGCATGACAGCTTATACCAAAGAAAGGGCCAGAAGACTAGGGCTAGAGGCACTGCCCAGTAAATTCCATGAGGAAATAAATCTCTGAAATAACTCCTGAGTCTGGTTTCGACTTCTAGGTCAAGCTATTGAACTTGACACAACAATGAAATAGCGGTTGCCATGATCAAGGTGGGAATTTTACTTGTTGACCGATAAAAGTTGTTCTCCAGCCTTACATATTTTCATGCAATAAAAATAGTATTAAAAAGAAAAACAACAACTCTGTCACTTAATACCTGTCAGTTTCATTATATTCATATGGTTGGAGGACTGATGCACAACAAGGTAAAGTGGTGCCTTCACATAGCACGCATCCATCCATTCATCTTCTGCCGCTTATTCGAAGTCGAGTCGTGGGTGCAGCAGCCGGAGCAGAGAGGCCCAGACTTCCCCAAGGCGCTACCAGACCCAGCCTAGAGACATAGTCTCTAAACCTTAATAGACCTTACCGGGGAGGCTGAGGAGAGTGATCCCCCTATAGTTAGTGCACATCCTCCGATACCCCTATTTATGGCAGTCACCATCCCTGGTCTGCCAGTCCAGTGGCACTGTCCCCAACATCCACGCAATGCTGCAGTGGTGTGCCAGCTGGGACAGTCCTACAGCATCCAGAGCCTTGAGGAACCCAGGGCGGACCTCATCCATCCCCAAAGCCCCGCTACTGAAGAGCTTTTTGACTGCCTCATCAACTTCAGCCCCAGAAATAGATGGGTCCTCTCCAGGGTCCCCGGGCTCTGCTTCATCATTGGAAGGCGTTTTGATGGGATTGAGGAGGTCTGAGAAGTATTCCTGCCACTGATCTAAAACGTCTCAGGTTGAGGTCAGCAGCGCCCTAGAAGCCCACTGGAAGTTGTTCTCCATTGTTTCCCCGAACTCCTCCCACACCCGAGTTTTTGACTGGCCGAGCACCGAAGCCACACGCAGCCTGGCCTGCCGGTACCTATCAGCTCCCTCCGGAGTCCCACAAGCAACCTGTGGAAGGTCAGCCCAGGGAAAGAGGGACCCATGTCGCCCCTTCGGGCTGTGCCCGGCCAAGCTCCATGGGTGCAGGCCCGGCCACCAGGCGCTCTCCATCGAGCTGCGACCGGACAGGGGAAAACTGGGTTCGATGCTGTTGTTCATCATAGGGGGTCGTCTGAGCCACGCTTTGTCCGGTCCCTCACCTGGGAACTGTTTGCCTTGAGTGACCCTCCCAGGGGCATACGGCCCCTGTCAACATACCACACAGTTAAAGTTTAATGGAAGCATGGATGAATGGCCAAACTTGTACACAAATAGGCAAAAAAAGACAAAAGATAAAAAGTGGAAAGTTAAACTGCTTGCAAGCTCCAAAGCCCACTCCATAGTTATTAATGTCAAAGCTGCCCTCAGAGTTATTTTATCGCAAAGCATTGTTTGGAAAATAAGAAGGATGACTATTGAGGTACACTAAAGAGTCATGCAGAGAATAGTAAAATTAATTTGACATATATTTATGCAATATTTTAAAATACAAGTAACAAGTCATCAAAATTGGCTAATGTACAGACGACTGTCTGAAGTTGTTAATACTCCCCCAAAAATATTTTTCTTTATTCTTGTGTAACTTATATTAATGATCCTGTCAATTCAGACTCATAACACTGCCCTTTACCTGTTTGGTTAACATTTGGAGGGGTCATTTCAGCATTTTTGCATTTCATGCAGTTTTAAAGCATAACATTGGCCCTCAAAACACTTGAGAAAAACATGGAAATGTAGACTCAAAATCAAAACTATATACTGTGACTCACTTATTAAACTTTCCTCCAAGTACGATTTTGATTATCTGTTTCGAAATACATGCATTACCAGCCCTGGGTAAATGGGGCACCAATCTGTACACTTTTATAGTCCTTCACGAAACTCAAATTAAAACAACGTGAGAAAATCAATTTGTCCAGATAGCAATCAAAAACAAGAGGTTGCACCTCTGCTCTATCATTATTTGCCTTCAAACAATAATCAATCAAACCACAGCAGTGGAAGTGTAGAAGCAGTATGAATGCTTTCTTCACTGCCATGTCTTCCATTTCTTTCCTTTTACTTATAACAGTTGTAAATCACTAACCCCCCCAACACCAACTTATTCCCACCAAATTGAGCTCAATGCTATCTAGACCCCAGAGCAGTGAACACAAATGTCAGTTAGATTACCAGCTTAATTGGCAGGATGTTGACCATGCGCTCTGAAACCAAGAGCTGGACTGAGAACTGAGATACAGCAGGGAGGACAATAACTGAATGAACCCACAACTGATCTAAATACAGCACTGTTACGGATGGATCTCACTCGCCTCAGCCTCCATTTTTGTCCAAATGTAGACTGATTCTGCTATATTTTGCATGCAAATAATCCTACACAACAGAGACAGGTAAATTATACTTGCAGACTGGGGAATGCCTAATGCAGCCTCAGGGCGGCACAGGCCAGTCTCTCCTGGAGGCCAGACTCAGGGGGGCACAGGCCAGTGTCTCCCTGAGCCAGTCCCAAGCCCGGATAAATGCAGAGGGTTGAGTCAGGAAGGGCATCCAGCGTAAAACTTTTGCCAAAACCAAATATGCGAATCAAACCTAAAAACTTCATACCGGATCGGTCGAGGCCCGGGTTAACAACGACCGACATTGGTGCCGATAACCTACAGGGTACCAATGGAAATAGGGCTACTGTGGGTCGAAGAAGGAGAGGATGAAGGCGTGTTCGGAAGCAGAGAGAGAAGAGGAAAGGCAAGACTCTTGAACTGAGGGTAGGGACTTTGAATATTGGGACGATGGCAGGAAAAGGTAGAGAGTTGGTTGATATGATGCAGAGAAGGAAGGTGGATATACTGTGTGTCCAGGAGACCAGATGGAAAGGTAGTAAGGCTAGAAGCCTGGGAGCAGGTTTTAAGTTGTTCTATCATGGTACTGACAGTAAGATAAATGGAGTAGGCGTTATCCTGAAGGAGGAGTTTGTTCGGAATGTTTTGGAGGTGAAAAGAATGTCAGATAGACTTATGAGCCTGAAACTAGAATTTGAAGGTGTGATGCTCAATGTTGTTAGTGGCTATGCCCCACAGGTAGGATGTGAGTTACAGGAGAAGGAGAAGTTCCGGAATGAGTTCGATAAACTGATGCAGAATATCCACAGAAATTAGAGAGTGGGTATTGGGGCAGACTTCAATGGACATGTTAGTGCAGGCAATAGAGGTGATGAAGAAGTAATGGGCTGATTTGGTATCCAGGATAGGAACATAGAGAGACAGATGGTGGTAGACTTTGCAAAAAGGATGGAAATGGCTGTAGTAAATACAGAACATAGGGTAACTTATAAAAGTGGATGTAGGAGCACGCAGGTAGACTACATCTTGTGTAGACAAGGTAATCTGAAAGAGATCAGTGACTGCAAAGTCGTGGTAGGTGAGAGTGTAGCCAGACAGCATAGGATGGTGGTTTGTAGGACGACTCTGATGACAAAGAAGATCAAGAGGACAAAGGCAGAGCAGAGGACAAAGTGGTGGAAGCTGAAAGGGGAGGAGTGTTGTATGGTTTTCAGGAAGGATATGAGAAAGGCTCTTGGTGGTCAGGAGGGTATCCAGAGAAAGCGGTTTGCAAAGAAGAAGTGGGACTCTGAGAGGACTGAAGAGAACAGACAGGAGTACAGGGAGATGCAGTGTAAGGTAAAAATAGAGGTAGCACAGGCAAAAGAAAGGGCATACGATGACTTGTATGCTCGGTTTGGACAGTAA
>CAAKHD010012176.1:0-60820 GCA_901007705.1 Fistularia tabacaria
GAAGGACACGGGGAACAGGAGGATTCGGGACCAGGAGGAAGTGGAGGGGGGGGGGGGGGGACGGGGGGGCGGAGGGGGGGGGGGGGGGGGGGGGGTGAAAAGGTAGAGAGAGAGAAAAAAAAAACCTATCTGACGTACGTAGGCACTGTTTTTATAGGTCCGGCAACATTTGAATAATAAAAAAACAGAAGGAAAAAAAAAAGGAAAGGGGGGGGGGGAACACCTCAGTGTCCGCACCGCCCACTCACATGGTGGGGATTACCTCCCGTCACCTCTGGGCTTCAAAGATCCGGGGGTGGGAGTGGGTGGGGGGAGGAAGATGGGAGTCGAAACAGTCGGAATTACATCGTTTCCAGTCAGTGAGCAGAACATTTATTATTCTTTTATTTTATTCTTTTTTTTATCATCTTGCAGGAACGTGAACCACTTGCATGGGTTTTAATCGATTTATCTTGAACGCAGGTTTGATCATAAAGGAGCCACAGTAAAAACCTAACCAAACAAACAAACAAACAAAAAAAAAAAACAACCAACAAACCCTTCGATCTTTGCTCTCAGCTGGAGCTCCTGTGAGCGCAGGATTCATTTTGGCCGCGAGGCGGCGCTGGATTCCCACAGACTCCCCGCCGGATGAGTCATTCCTGCTGCCCGGGCCTTTCTGAACGCAACACCTTGTGAGGAATGATGATATCCTCACATACACCAACACTGGGTTAAAAAAAACAAGTCGGTATGATTGAATTTCCAATAAATGCCGAATATTCAAGCTAAGAAATACCCAATTATTCAGATTTTGATTTGCACCTTGAGAAATGGGCACATTTCAGTCCTATTAAATAACATTTATGTATCTTTAATTACAGACGCATTGCAATTACATGCCGCTTTGAAACAAATGGTCCTATTTGCATTTTATATGATCCGTTTCTTTTAATGTTTCTGCCCTCATTGTGTTGGTTGTGGTACGCTATGCGGTTAAAAGAAAAAAAAAAGTGGTTGCTGAGTGTGTTTTCAACATGAATGCATAGATATCAGAGTTTATGCCCAAATGCATTTAAATTGTGACATTAACCTGTGCTGTGACATAAAGCTAAATTAGACTTCCCACCTCATAGCATATAACACTTTCAACGGCATCAAAACCATGTGATGGTGTGATCTGTGTCTCCTCGCGGGTGGTATAACATTTATCCTACCTTGCCGACACGTCATAATTTTTCTTTCTCACTTTCTCCTCTATTCTAATTTATGTATGGCATTCATCTTTTGCACAACAGGTGGAAAAAATGAATATATCACGGTGATGGCTGGTATAACAAACAGCTGTGAGAAATGAGTAACATTTCGAGGTAATGTACTATGAAGTCAACAAACCCGTCATCAAACTGATGGGGACGGATGGAGGTGACGTACACGTTGGAAAAATGACCCGGAAAACAAGCAGAAACAGTTAGAGAGATGCCTGCCGCCGAACGATGGAGACTGCGGGTGATGAGAAAGAAATGACAGAGCCTTAGAGGGTGCCACTGACCTTGTATGAAAACCAACTAAGTTAACATCCGTGTGAAAAAAAGATTCTCAGGTAGATTCACTGGTTTGCTGAAGTTAGGCCCCAAAACCTCCTGATATTTGTTTTGTCACTGCATGACAAAACAAACAAACTCATTGGATCCCACCATGTAATTATAGAACATTGCTCCTACAATAATCAAATATTAGTCTATAATTCTAGATTTTTTCATGCTGCATAGGAACATGAGCTGCGTGTGTAGAAACTGGATGAGGATTACTGCGTTATCTAAAAACCAACAAAGCAAAGGTCACGAAACAAAGCATGGTTACATTCTTATATAGATAAGAATAAAAAAATCTCGTTGTGATGTCCTGTGACTTCAATTTTGTGCAATGGTCTAGAAATATGTTGATTTAACGCAGAAAACTGATGGCAACTGATACTGTTGCAATTCTATACTGGCAAATAATACATAGTCAGTTTCTTTCAAATGTTAATGACTGAACGTAAAGGAAAGTTAATATGTATGTATATTTATATTGTTTGTTTGAGACACATTTGGAAGTTTGATAAAATTGACATGGTGGTGCCCATCTGGACGCCTGATGTAAGTATTGGACTTCGCCCTCTGATTAGTGACAAAGATTCTTCAACATGGGGTTGTTTCCCAACCAAACCCTGATCTAATACCACTCCTATTCCTTCAAAAGAATTTAAAATTGGTTAACTTAACTGGATTTCTATGTAATCCACCATGAGGCAAAGCAATGTCGGGTCCATGACACTGAAAAGAAAACAGAGTTCGAGACAAACAAGTTAAGCAAGCACTGCCTCTCTACAGCGACACAATTAGAACAAGCTCTTTAAAAGTGATGCAAACAGTTCCTATAGGTATCCCAACTTGTTTCTTTTATTGCTATGTAAGCAATCACTTCGGTATTGTTTTGACAAATTTCACTGCAGGCGGTCGTATGCTGCAACACCGTGAAAGAAAAAGAGTCATTAACAATGGGAGGCAGCCCTCTGCAAACTTTCAAAGTGTGGGCTTTCCTTTCAGCGATAGAGCAAAGAAAGGAGTCAGTGTGACTAGTTTAAGCTCTCACAACGCACCCAAAGGACAACTTTCAGGGACTCAAATGCTGCATGATAGTTCACAGGTTAACAACTTGCCACAGATAAAGTTTATGTCAGAAAATCTGACCAATGCGCAGTAGGAATGAGGAATACTTTCTCAGTCATACCACCCATAAAAATCACAACAAACGTGTTGAATTTTCAAGACATTAAATTCCCAATAGAATGAACATGGTAAGAAACTGAGACAGAAACACTATTCACCCTTGAACAAAACTATTTCTTATCAACAAAAACACTGGTCATCTATAGTTACCTCAGCCACAGTTCCAGACCCCAAACTATTGGTTTCATTACCAATCAACTGAGATACATTTACTGTCATTGAATAATATGGACACACGTAATAGGGATTACATGTAGATTTTATTCTATACTCAGGGACATATCTATTTTTTAAATAGTTCCTGAATGGACATTAAATGCTCTCAGTCCTCGACAGCCTGACAGTTTGACCAACTCTTCTCAATGGAGAGCAAATACTGCTTATATTTTTGCTCTCCCAAAAGTAGAAGTCGCTCGATATCATCATCAATTAATTTGCAATGAATTCATTTTTTTTCATTGGGAGAGGGAGGAATCATGAAAAAAGTGGAAACATTGAGAAGAACTGGCATTGCAGCTGTTTTGAAGTATATTGTGGAAATACCAAAGTTTTCACAATTTCTGGGCACAAAACCCATCTCTCCGCCTTCACATAGGCCAGATACCAGCAAGGTGAGGCAAAAAATTCACCTGGGCTGCAGCTGGCATCACTCCTGCCCAGTGTGAGGAAAAGGCGGTGGCTGCTCGGCTTTCGGGAGATGACAAGAAGGATAGGTTGATTGTGTGCTTTTCATTACTTTGGTGCTAAAACATGCCAATGTCAATACAAACGTTCCCTAGAAGATCATATGAGGTTACAGCCTGAGACGGGTAAAAAAAAAAAAACAACAATCCTCAGTTAAAAGTGGAACTGTTCGTTTTATCACCTGTATCTTGTCATTTTGCCAGTCCTCCCCAGCCATTCTCTGCATGCATCAACTTCTCATCAGCGTCTTACACGCTTTCCTATCGTACGCCTCTCTCTCGCTCTCTCTCACTATCCCCCCCCCTCTCTCTCTCTCTATCTCTCTCTCTCTCTCTCTCTCTCTCTCTCTCTCAATAAAAGTGCTTATCATTGCCAGGATTCACAAGTTGCGACCAATATCACTCATTCATAAAGTACTCTCTTCTCACATAGTAGGGAGTAACATATAGGGGGGCATCAAGTGAGCTTATTGGTAATGAACAAAACAAAACAAAACACAAAAAACCCAATCTTATTGAGTCAGATCTGCGCTATTAATGACGTTGTTACTGTCGGATTTATACGTTGCATTCATGTACTGCTCGTATGGTTTTCATTCCCGGATTTATTTTCATCGAGGTTTTTTTTTTTTTTTTTTTTTCTAAATATTCGTAGCAATTTTCTGCATAAATGACCAAACAAATTGACAAGTCGTGAGGCAAATCTTCAACGACTCGCTTGACTTTTGTTCTCTCTCGATCTGGCGTTCAGGTGAAGTCTCGAAGTGGGAAAATAATTTTTCCGATTATTGTGAACGTAGCATTAAACCTGGCCAGATCCACGCCGGGAAGCGCATGAGCCGTGTGATTTACAATGATTTGGTAAGTGGCCGTTTGAAGGAAATTACTTTTCACGATGCATATAGACATACTTGAACGTACTACCTGCAATGAAGTATTTTTCATGACACGTTCGGACAGTACTGCAAAAGGTCCAAGTCACATTTCAGAGTACTATGCAGTGAAGAATGACAGACCTCGGCAGCGGATCGGCTCTCTATGATCCTCAGTGCTTTTAAACCGTGATATTCTGCATTTGATGTCATTATGTTCGTCAAGTTTATTTTGGTATTCTTATGGTTATTTGTGTTTATTTTTTGCCCTCGCTCCAGCTTACTGTTTTTCTTTGTTTTTGTTTACAACTAAACCACAAACACAAAGTTCAAACTGCCCCCACGTCTTAACTAGGACTGGTGACATAAACTAACGACGTCATGTTGTTAGCTAGTTTACCAGTCCACCGGTCGTGTCCCTGTTCTCTGTTTTGATTGAATTTCCTGAATGTCCTTTTCCCCTCCAAGACTTTTAAAGTGGCAAGGGTCTTTTTTTTGCTAAATAACACCCCATGAATGAATTTAGAATGTGTAGTCATTGACTATAGAATATATGAAAGCAGCAGTGCTTCACTTGAAGTAACACAACTAGCATGACAACTAGTTATGTGCTACCTTATAAGTTCATTGGTTCATTCATCTGCATCAGTTAGGAGTGACTTGACTTTGTCTCCCATCAATGCTTGCCAAACCTATAAACAAAGCCATTCTCTGAATTTAGTAAGAGTGAAAAACAGGCTACAGGTTGAGGTAGTGATGGCCAAAGCCCCTGTGGTGTCTTGAACGTAAGAAGAAGACTTTTTGAAATGTATTTCCTGGCATTCCCTTTGCAGAATGAACAGTCATATATGGATCTCATATCTCTGACTGTCTGGTCTTCTGTTTCCTATTGGTTCCCAAGTGCCATCAAAAAATATATATATGATAGACTAGTTCACAAGGGAGAGAGGTATCCTTTTTTCCATTGTTGTCACTTGCTTTTCTGCAGAGTGACATTGAGTCCTTTTCCAGACAATTTGATGGCTTTCTGGTTTGAATTCCTTGCAGGAACTTAGAATGGACATGGTGCCCATTGTGCTATAGTAGTTGCTATTCCTTGAGCAGAATTAGTTACGGCATGAGGCCCACAGCTGGGGACCAAGAATTCCTTTGTGCTAGGTCTGGTTGATGACTTAACTGAACAGGTAGTGCAAGGTGTGGTAAATGCATAAAAACAACAAACATCAAATTCACAAGTTGGTTTAGATGCTTGAAAAGGCAAAACTTGCGAGATGAGTATGAACAAATGACCGCCTAGACTTCATCATGCTGAGGGTGAGGGTTCACAAATGGACTGAGGAGATGCATTCTTTGGCTGGCTACGTTGCTAAGCAGTGACGTTCTCCAGGTTCTTGTAAGGATGCTGCATCAAATAAGACCTAGCACACTATTTCTCCATGGTAGAACCTGTTATCAAACTAGACAGGTGGGGGAGGCAAGGCCTGCAAATCATGACTTGATATTGCTCCGGTATATGTAGTGACACCATTGTTTGACAAACAGCAATGTACAAAGAAATAGGCTTTACAAGCTTTACTGTATCATTCTTTGCCAAAACTGACGAGGCCTCGGGACACTGTTAAATTGATCTGCAGGAATGTGTGAATAAATTAAACACTCCTTTTTTGTGTCTCTGGCTATTGTGGGTATTCACATTAGGCCAACCAGAGGATAGGCTATAAAATTTAACAGACCTGGCAGCAGTACCTTTTACCTGCAGTCCTTAAATACTGAACCTCTACAACCTCCTTACTGTTTGCTTCCTGCTTTTCTGAAAAAACAGAGGACTACAGTAGCACAGTAAGGAGGGTCGCTTCCTTCACCAAAAGATTTGTCTGGGGATGCATGTTTGATGCCTTTTGGATAAGGTGCATGTCTTTTCTTATACTGAGAGATTATTTTGAATGAGGTAGAAATTAAACAGATATAGTATTCTAAAGTGCACAAAGAAACATCTACTAACTTTCGAATTTAAAATGAGACGGAAGGCAGGCTGATTTGATAGCCTGAATGACGATTTCAAGGATCTTGAATGGGGCAGGTTCAATGTTAAGTGTTTCATGATCTCAGGCTAGGAAAATCTTGAGTAACCGCAGCAGCTAAAAAAATACCCACAGCAAACTATGCATTATAATTATTACAAATAAATATGTAAAGAAAGTCTTCACATAATAGCGGGGTAGCAAAATAAAATGCCATCTAGACTTATGTTCTTGTGTATCTGTTCTTTCTGCAGCAGTTTGTCGTGGAAGGTGCGCCGCTGTCTGTCAAGTGTGTGGTGCTCAGTGTTATCCATGATGGATAACAGTTTGGAAAGTGGTCATTCCTCCACCATGATCTCAAAGGTCTCCACCCCGAGGCTAATCATGGAGGCAGTCTTCATAACTAATTTATTCAGTCTGTTGGTAGAATCGCTGGCTCCGATGCAGCTTCCCCAGCAGAAAGCAGTGAAGAAAAGGGCTCTAGCTACAACAGACTGGTAGAAGATCTCCAGCTTCTTGCTGTGCACATTTAAGAATCTGTTACCTCAGGACGTAGAGTCGGCTCATCCCCCTCTTGCATTGGGGATGAGAGGCAGTGTTGGATCTCCAGTCCAACCTGTTTCTAATCCTGACTCCCATGTACTTGCATTCTCTCACCACCTCTACTTAGGAGTGAGGATTTCTTAAAAAGTCAAAAAATTAGGCCCTCTAAGTCTGAGCGTACTCAGCCTCACTCTATGCAGTATGATAGTGATTTATGAAATGAACAAATTTTTGAAAGTGTGGCAGAATCTCTTGGTAGCTATTCCAGCAATTTCAGTGGCACCATCACTCATTAAAGCATTACTATTCAGATTATCTGAGGAAGTGTACTCTGTTAAAAGAGCGCATCCCAAACTACAGCATCGCCCACGTTACTTTTAGCAATTTAAAAGGCACAATATATTGTAACTTTTCTAGAAGCATGGTTCAAAATGTTATTCTTTAGATTTTTACTTAAATTATATGTGTTTTGGGTAAATTGCCTAGAATTCAGTGTGTAAGCAATGCATGTATCTTGGAACAATAGTAATTTCTGACTTAGCATTTGCAAAGTGAATAAACTCAAAAAGGGCATTATGAGTGTAAAAAGGAATAAAGGATAATGTCAACCATACTCCAGCCTGTATCTCTCCACCACATATATGCAATTCAAAACAGAAATTCCTCTAACTAAATAGCCATCACTACATTTATTTAGTGGGGTTTTTTTTTGTTATGAAAAAATCACAACACTTTCTACTCTTAACTACTGTAGCTAGCAAAAACAGATCAGGATCAGCATTCTCTACATTAAAAAAGAGCATCTACCGTTACAAATTTGTTGCATTCCCAATAATGCTGAATTTTAATGATGTCGACTTTGTAAATACAAAGGAAAGGTGTTTTATGATTGCGTAGACATTTTCTCATGTGTGCATGTCACACCCTGGAAAATATTACTTATACTTGCTGCGCGGACATTAGGCTTAAGACCATTTCCCACCTGGCCCGCGAAAGTTAGTCTTTTGTCTAAAATGAATTGAGCACAAGATAGCACAGTGCCATGAATTTGTTTAACCACACATCATTTTCTGAAAAACATAGCATCACCCAGAGAAGCACAGCTGTTTTGTTAATTCGATAACGGGGCTCAATACTGTTTATGCTTCCCCTTTGCCCACTTGAAGAAGGCCCAAGATATAGCCTATTGAGTTAATCTGCTAGTAGATGTAACGTGGAGTGCTGGTCAGAAAGTCTGACCCCTGGTTGCACTGGGTCTTCCTCTTCTTTCCTTCTACCATCAGCACGTGTCTCAATGCATCTCTCTAACTGAGGGAGTAAATGTCCATGACTGAATGTTTTCTGACCCCAGCCTGCACTGCTGCCAGAACAGAAATTAAGTAATGTACTATTATGTATTTATTTTACACTCATGTTTCTACTATGTTACTAATACTTCTGTTATACTATATGGCATTCACTCTGGGCCACGAAGAAATAATTTCTTTGTCCATGGAAATACGTTACCTTACTGTGCACTTAACACGTTGAATCGATGAAATGCAATCGACTGAAGAAGAATACACTAAAGAGAGTCAGCTTGGTGTTTCTCAATGATAAATTTGATCATAGCAATCAAATGGCCAGCAAATGTTTTTTTTCCCAATATACATGGCATGTGTCCATTTTTATTTTGCTTCCATATTATAATCAAGTTGCAAGTTATTGTATGATACGTTGTTATTGTAAAATTTAACAAAATCAGTGACGTAAAAGCTTTGAGCAATCGCATTAGTTTACAACTTTGTTTTAATCAAAGCAATGTGACTTCTGAGTATTTAAAATGGGAAAAAAAAGAAAATAATATAATTTAATATATTTATGCCATTCAGAAAAGGGCAGTCTCCGATAAAAATGTATCTGATTTTCTGCATTATGCCCTGAATTAGGTGCTAAAGTGGCCTAACTTATTCCCTGTGACAGAGTACAAAGAACAAAACAAAACAAAAAAACAACACCCTGTGACGTCTGAAACTATGAACTTTGTACCTGAGATTGCAAATAAATGTTTTCTCCATTGCGTGAAATGAATTTGATATTGTGCAATTAAAATGACGGGGTGTATTTCTTCATGAGGTTTTTCTGATTAATCAGGCAACAGGACAAGTGACATGTACAAATGGACAAAAACTCAAGTTGTCGTAGATAGTGTTTTTCCTCATGAAGTCTCATTAAAAAGAAAAAGGCGATATATTTTCATATCATCCAGGTTTAACTAGACATTTTTTCAGAGCTCATTATATTCAAAGTTCTTGATTTCAGTCCTGAGCAGAGACACAGTGAAACCACATGCACCCTATAATCAAGAGTTCTGGTGAATTTCATCACCATACCAGTGTTATAAAAAAAATACTGCTGGGATCTAGATTAGACCATTGGCATTGTTCAGTTGTTTACACCAGGCTGAAGAATATATGCGCTGACTTGTGGAGAACCACAAGCCAGTGTCTATTTCTTAAACTGAATCAGATTTTCCCTCATTAGGACTACTAATATCAGCCTGTGTTCGGCCTCGTGTGCCCAAATAGTCTAAAAGGTCTTCACAGAAATACTAAGCCTTCTAAGCTCATTAAGTCTAATTGGCAAACCTTGTCAACATCAAAACACCCTGACATGGGTGCCTCCAATCACGGGCTTCGACCTCACTCGAGCAAATGCACACACAAGCACACTTTGGCCAGTGAATACCTTTTAAGAGCATTATCACAAATTTGATTGGATGAAAAGGACACTGACTTACCTTCACTTTCACTTCCTAGATTACACTTGAATCTTCTGCCTCCACTCACACAGTAGCCACCCTTATCACTTAATTGTTCCAAACCTTTGGTCCTTAAGTCTAAAGTGTATTAAGAATGTGAGCCTATACATTTATAAAGTAAGATTTTCTCTCCACATTTAAACAATTCGAGAAGCAGTTTGAAGTATAGTTTGTGGTGGTCGGTTGGAGCGATAAGCATTCTGTTTGCAGGTGTCACAATGTTTTCTAAGAAAAGTTAAGTAGAATTAGTGTTCTTAACTCGAAGCTGCCTTTTTGTGTAAAATCCTCTTTCTCTTAAAATCCCTCATCTTTTACGGCAACCTACTGCTGTTGATATTTTTCACATTCTCAAATGGCTTAATGAAACCCTGAGGGCCTGAGTCTTGATCCTGTGCTCATAGGACCTTTTCTCTCTCCACATAAACTGTTAGAACCTTTCTTTCATTACAAGCATCCTGGGTCTTGGCATGGGATCCTGGGTCATATGAGGACAACCCAGAAAAGGAAAAGCAGCCTGGAGCAAAGCACTAAGAGTGGCAGAGATCCAGACCAAATCATTACTAGTGCCCTGGCCATTGGAGAGTCATTGACTACACGTGTTTAAGGGTCACACAAACACACACACACACACACACACACACACACACACACACACTCACACACATACAAACAATCAAAAATGTAATGACTTATATACTTTACAGCATCTTGTAATTGTGTATTCATGTCTAGGCAAGTTTGCGAAATGGTCGAATATGGTCAAAACACAGCTCTGTCCCTCGTGTCCCTTATGTTCGTCAAGCTTTTGAGTAGGGTTGTAGTTACTAAGCAACCGTCATGTAGTCCCTCTCAAGCTAATCCGTCTGGGCCGCTGTGGCTGCATGGAGCCTCGATGCAGACAAATACATCACCTTGGATAACCCATACCTTTTGTGCTGATACACCCAAATGTATCTCAATAAAGATGGTGACTTTTCTCCATCGCGTTACACAGTCAGGTCATTTAGCCCCGAAAAATAACAAATCTATTGTAATCAGTCAAAGTTTTACATTGTACTCCTCACTGTGTTTATCAGTAAAAAGGAGTCCTGCTGTCTCATGTGACTTGCCAATCATAAGCACTACCAAAACTTTGATGATAAAGCTGGTACAAAGTGTGTCTACTTAGGTTTGATATGACTCTTTTGTTGAAGTAAAAGGAAAAAAACAAACAAACATGTCTTTAAAGGTCAAAGCACAGTAAGTAAGTTACCAGTGAGGCTCTAATGTGATTTTTGTAATTACAGAGATTGCACTCATGCTCATTTCCCTCTCATTCCCTGCAATAGCTGTTTGTATTTCTCGAAGATTGCCAACTGAATGTTTGTATAAAACACTTGTGAGAAAACTCTTCCTTCCAAAATTATACTTAAATTTGCATGTCAGATCCAACAGCTGTGTTAAGTCCTTGTGGCGCTGTTCTCTGCATCTTCAGTAACTATGTAGGATGTATCTGCTTGTTCAATGACTCATTTATCAAAAGAAAATGCAGATACACAAAATATAATGCTCACAAGTTGTATCTAAATAAGGTCAAGAGATTCTCCGCTCCCAATCTCCGTTTGTTCTTTTATTCAAATGGTTCAGGATGTTTGTTGTCCAACATGTTTCTATGATTTCTATGTCATAACACTGGACACATCGTGATTTTAGATTTAAAACTTGTCAACGAAGTGTATATATTCAAATTTTTACCTGTAGCGACAGTTTTTAGCATGTCATTCCAACAGTGACTGAAAACAAACTAAAGCAGTTATTCTGGCTCTTTGCATTGGTGACTATATCTGTCTGCTAACTTCTATGTCTGGAAGATTTTATGCTTGTAGGTAGTTTCATTTCACTTAATTCCTTTAACTTCCTTAATTTTCACAGGGCTGTAGCTTTCAATCTTGGTGATATTATGAGAATGCATTGCCTTCACACATTCCTCCAAATTTGATAATAATAATCTGAGAATATGTTGGGTCAATTTTTAAAAACATCAATATTGTTCAATTGTTATTCTTTCCATTTGAACAAAAGCCCCTTAAAAGATGATATTCATGCCTCACATCTGCTGATTTGTATCGTACGCCATCCTGTATCAGTTAAACATACAATGCTGTTATCAGTCAGGCAACTGACAATCACTGTGAGTAAGGATGTAAAAACCCAAAATTGTAAATCAACAGCAAGAAACATATAGTTAAAATACCAACCTTAGCGTTAACAGCTGATGTGAATTTCTTTGAAGAGTGGAGCTGAGCAACATTTTGCATTATTCAGAGACCACTTTTCCTGTTCCCTCGTGAGTTTTTCTTACCTCACATGCACTGACGGATGTTGTACATAGCTGTGTGATAGCAGATTAACACATGTAACTGCTCAAATGTGTACAGCATATTATATTGTTTAGTTTAATCAAGGCAATTTAAAAAAATGTCTGGCCAATAACCTGACTTACATGGTATTTCAAACTGCCCTTTGTTAGTGAAGTGTAGCAGTGTATTTATGCATTTGTCTAAATGACAGATTGCCAATTCAAAGAAAGAATAGATTTGTGCTATTTACAATACCAAATTGAACAGACCCAGTGCTTGCCAAAAAGTAAGCAAATAGAGATCAACCCAATGAGACTACTGAAGGCATATGTCAGGCTGTACCATAATATTGGCTTAAGTGTCATCAGTGTGGAGCCACCATGAACTAGTATTCTGGTAAGTTAATCCTGAAACTTTTAAAGATAATGGAACTGCATTTGTGACCCCCCACAACACATTGACACACAGCAGAGCCAGAATCTCCATTGATCTGCCAGCTCTATCCGGTCACTGAGAACCTTACTTGACTTGCATCATGTGATCCCAAGAGACTTAATGCCAACTTTCACTGAATACCTTGCTTTTACTTAAACATCTTTCTCTTGAAGTGTCTCGAGGCTTTTGGTCATTTTGCACAGAACCTAGTTGTATCACCGTCAATGCCAACTTCATATCTGTGTGTTACAGTCAGACGAATGTGAAGTCTCATCTGAGTGAAACCTGGGTGAAAATTCTGGGGGTTATGAAGGTTATTCTTTTGACTTATGAAGAAGCTCAGTCTCTAATTAAGACCTGTGCCTTGTGTTCTGTTTGCTCCTCTGTCTTCACAAAGTCAGGGATCAGGGTTGTTACTTTAGTTCTTTGTACTTTGGGAAAACATCACAGATGTGGTTTCCCATCCAGATTTGTCTGTAGTTGGTTGCTCTAATGATAGACTGATAGCTTAGCCGATTAATCAACAGGTCTATGCCTCCTTTGCAATTCTACTTGACCCCTGAGAAAGTGTACTCAATTTACAGAAGAAACTGTCTGATGCCTGAACCAACTCAGCTGACGCCATTTGACAACAGGGAGTTGCAGCTCTACTCTGAGACCCTGGTGGATGTCTGAGCATGCCAACCTATCCCCAAGGCCGAATGCAAATTATCTGTAAGGGAAAATTAATACATGCTGCTTTCGCCTATGAAATCATTCTGTTGTTCATTACCTAGACTTACTAACTAATATCTTTTCAGCCTCACTCTCTTCCAACTGTCTTCCAACTCTGAGCATGCAGTCCACCATTGAGACCAATGGCCTCTGAATTGAAGTTGCTCACCCTCATTTCTTCTCTTCACACTTGGCTGCAAACCACCTTGTGGCCTGCTGTACTCTATCTGTCTGTCTTCCTATCTTCCTTTCTTCTGTATCAGTAGGATCAAATTTATCGTCAACTATCCTGTCCATGAAACCACAAACAAAATCTTTGACAAAAGGCAGCTCTGGCAGGGCCTAACATACTGTGTTAAGGATTTTAACAAAATGAATATATACACACAATCATCAATGTTTCTAAGCATTTCTACAAAGAGTGATGACTAGTCTTCATCAACCCTGTAACCCATACTGTTCGAACAATTCCGAAAGAATACCATATAGGACTTGATAAGAAACTCACAAATCCAATTCCCACAAGTGTGAAAAGGTTATACCTTTTTCCACAATTTGATTGACAGTAGGTCAAAGTCTCAATTCCAGCGTATTTGCTTGCACTGAGAAGCTAAATAGGGTGATGCCCTGTCTGGCCTCATTTTGATAATGGAAACCACTTCTCTGGTCTGCCAGTTCACAGGTACACCTACATGTAACATTGTAGAGGCATGACAACGAAGACAGCCTCACAATAACCAAAGCCTTGCGCATCAACTGATTGCAAAGTGGACAAGATGTCATCCGTTTTGTCTGCTGTGGCGCCATCATGGAAATAATGTCATTCAGGATTAAGAGTTCCTTATAGTGTTTGATCTACAAATGCAGCCTCAGGGCCGCACGTGCCAGTGTCTCCTGGAGCCAGACTCAGGGGGGGCACAGGCCAATGTCTCCCTGAGCCGGACCCAAGCCCGGATAAATGCAGAGGGTTGCATCAGGAAGGGCATCCGGTGTAAAACTTTTGCCAAAACCAAATATGCAAATCAAACCTAAAAAAATTCATACTGGATCGGTCGAGGCCCGGGTTAACGACGACCGCCACTGGTGCCGATAACCTACAGGATACCAATGGAAATTGGGCTACTGTGGGTCGAAGAAGGAGAGGAGAAAGGCGTATTCAGAAGCAGAGAGAGAGGAAGAAAGGCAAGAGTCTGAGACTGAGAGTAGGGACTTTGAATGTTGGGACAATGACAGGAAAAGATAGAGAGTTGGTTGACATGATGCAGAGAGGGAAGGTGGATATACTGTGTGTCCAGGAGACCAGATGGAAAGGTAATAAGGCTAGAAGCTTGGGAACAGGTTTTAAGTTGTACTACCATGGTACTGACAGGAAGAGAAATGGAGTAGGAGTTATCTTGAAGGAAGAGTTTGGTAGGAATGTTCTTGAGGTGAAAAGAATGTCAGATAAACTTATGAACCTGAAACTAGAAATTGAAGGTGTGATGGTCAATGTTGTTAGTGTCTATGCCCCACAGGTAGGATGTGAGTTAGAGGAGAAGGAGAAGTTCTGGAATTACTTAGATTAATTGATGCAGAATATCCCCAGAAATGAGAGAGTGGTAATTGGGGCAGACTTCAATGGACAGGTTGGTGCAAGCAAGGCTTCATCAGAGGTGATGAAGAAGTGATGGGCAGGTTTGGTATCCAGGATATGAACGTTGAGGGACAAATGGTGGTAGACTTTGCAAAAAGGATGGAAATGGCTGTAGTAAATACTTTTTTCCAGAAAAGACATGAAAATAGGGTAACCTATAAGAGCGGAGGTAGGAGCACGCAGGTAGACTACATCTTGTATAGACGAGGTCATCTGAAAGAGATCATTGACTGCAGAATTGCAGTAACTATAGAGGGATAAAGTTGATGAGCCATACAATGAAGTTATGGGAGAGAGGAGTGGAAACTAGACTGAGAGCAGAAGTCAGTATTTGTGAGTAGCAGTATGGGTTAATGCCTATAAAGAGTACTACAGATGCAGTATTCGCTTTGAGAATGCTAATAAAGAAGTACAGAGAAGGTCAGAGGGAACTGCATTGCGCTTTTGTAGACCTCGAAAAAGCATGCAACAGGATGCCGAGAGAAGAACTCTGGTGTTGTATGAGGAAGTCTGGAGTAACAGAGAAGTATGTTAGACTGGTCAAGCACATGTATGCTGGTTGTGAGACAGTGGTGAAGTGTGCTGTAGGTGAAACAGAGAAGTTCAAGGTGGAGGTGGGACTTCATCAGGGATCAGCTCTGAGCCCCTTCTTGTTTGCAGTGGTGATGGGCAGGCTGACAGATGAGGTTAGACAGGAAACTCCATGGACCCTGATTTTTGCGGATGGCATTGTGATCTGTAGTGAGAGCAGGGAACAGGATTGAGGAAAATCTTGAGAGGTGGAGGTTTGCTCTAGAAAGGAGAGGAATGAAGGTTACTCGCAGCAAGACAGAATGTATGTGTGTAAAAGAGAGGAACCCGGGTGGAACGGTGAGGCTACAGGGAGTGGAGATTAAGAAGTTAGATGATTTCAGGTACTTCGGGTCAACAGTCCAGAGCAACGGAGAGTGTGGAAAAGAGGTTAAGAAACGGGTTCAAGCAGGTTGGAATGGGGGGAGAAAAGTTTCAGGGTTTCCTTGTGATAGAAGAATTTCATCTAGACTGAAAGGAAAGGTTTCCAAAACAGTGGTGAGACCAGCGATGCTGTATGGTTTGGAGACAGTGGCACTGAACAAAAGACAGGAGGCAGAGCTGGAGGTAGCAGAGATGAAGATGTTGAGGTTCTCTTTGGGAGTGACGAGGACGGATAGGATCAGGAATGATTCCATCAGGGGGATGGCACATGTTAGATGTTTTGGAGAGAAGGCCAGAGAAGCCAGACTGAGATGGTTCGGTCATTTACAGAGGAGAGATAGGGACTATATTGGTAGACGGATGCTGGAATGGGAGATGCCAGGCAGGAGGTCAAGAGGAAGACCAAAGAGAAGATTTATGGACGTAGTGAGAGAAGATATGAAGGTATTTGGTGTGAGAGAGGAGGATACAGAGAATAGGGTTAGATGGAGAAGGTTGATTTGCTGTGGCGACCCCTGAAAGAGAAAAGCCGAAAGGAAAAGAAGAAGAAGATAGTTTTTCATCTCCAGCTATAAGATGGCCTACTGTTACTGTCAACGGCATGTCTAAAACTCCGCTTTGTCTGTTGCCTGTTGGCCTTTCCAAGCCATACTGAAGTCAGTTTTTTGTGGTTAGTCTAAAAGTCATTCTTCATAGATCTGTCTGAAATTGCCAATGAGGCCCCCTGTATTTGTGTGCCAATGCGGCTGCAAAGGGAATTTGCGTTTGTTATTTGTGGTCCAATGTGGCTCAAAAGGTATCTTTGGTATGTCGGCGTCCTTCGCTGCTAGTATCCACTTGTATAGGTGCTGGGGTCTCCAGCATGTTAAGCATTGATTATCCACATAGGGGCCTCCAAGTCACCCCTGGATTACATATTCTGTCCCTTTAACGGTGTGTTTGTGTGTGGGTGTGTGTGTGTGTGTGTGTGTGTGTGTGTGTGTGTGTGTGTGTGTGTGTGTATTACACAAACACACTTTATGACACAGGCATATAGTTTTGTTGTAATAGCTAGGACTGGAGTAGGAAATTATGAAAGGAACTTGATTTCTTGACAATACAAACCAAAAGATATTTTATTATGTTAACCTTTAAATCATGGGAGAAGAAGCTGTTAATCTTGTTTTTCAATGGTACAAAATATAAAAATGTCAAAAGAAAACAAACAGAAAAGTTACAAATTGTCTAAGCTGTCCCTTTTATCAGATATTATTATTGTGACTCCTTGGAGTTGAGTCTATTATCAGATGCAGGTGCATCAAGTCAAGGCATGCGAACTTGGATTGCAGTACCTCAAACGATGAATGGTATTTCTGTACATTTAGTGCACCACTTACAAACCGACATAATGAGGCCACGCAAAGTGGAACAATTTTTTATTAGGTTTCAATGTCAAAGATGCTCATCTATTCGTCAAACCCAACGATAGGAGGTTTCTGTTGGAAATGAAACCCTGGAATAGGTTATCTCACAGATGTTGGCGAGTCAAGGTGGAGACCAAAATACACTTTCTTGTGATCTTGTTTGAGCAGTCCTAAAGACGAGTCGATGGGGTGAAGCTGGAGATGCCACTTGCTGTGACTGCAACAAGAGTGAAAGAACTGTAATCGTCTAAATCCTAAACTGACTGTATGTTTGTGGCTGGCAAGTCATTTCAACATACGGTAATGTAGTTTAAGTTTATTGTGTTTGTGTCACATATTTCTGGGAGAAAGGATAGAATCCACTTGTCATCACTCATGGCCTTTCTATTGTGTCTGAAATGTAAACACAATGATTTTTACAGAGTAGATCCAAAATTGCAGCACCATAGATTAGTATAATATTTCAAAGATAACGTATATAATCTTAAGGGTTAGAAAACCTATTGAATATCAGTTAGATGTGAGACATCCAAACTGTTAAAGTGAGGGAATGACTTGATGCAGCACATCTGTTCCCGTTATGTTCAAAGCTTGCCCACACTTGTACAATGTGAAGCTGGCTGTCATTCATCACAGCTGCTACAGGAAGTTATCTGACAGTGTCAGATGAATGTTGAAGTTCAAATGTTCTGCTTGTCTTCTACTGTTTTTAACTTTAAAGTCTCTCAGTTGAGAATGATTTTAAGGTCACTCATCAACGTCTAAGGATTATTGGTTCTCAGTGGAAAACATTATTCCAAGATACACAAGCATAATTTCTGTACACTAAATACTGTACACTTCAAATATTATATACAGTGAGTAGGCAGAGTTTCAGTATTTCATCACATTGCATATAAATTATCATCAGAATTTGATTAAAAATAACTACATGTCAGAACAATCTACATTATGTGCATTCAAAGAGAAGGAAAGTCAATTTGACCTTGTTGCCATGGGTTAATTACATTTGTTGCAATAATTAATCAATAACATTTGGGATCATTAGAGTCCCTTAAGTGCCTCAATGAAATGAGAGGTGTAGGGCTGAATGCAGAGCTCAGTTACAGCAGCACAGAGCCAGGGGGTGTTTATACTGCTGTTGCTATGGAGATGTGCCTTCCCCCCACTCTCTTATATAATAAAGTTTTAAAATTCATCTTCCTGAGGATGAAAAAGCACAGCCTTAGAAAGGCAGCAGGGGATGCAGAAACACAGTGTTGGCAAAAAATTCTGAAGCTTTAAAAACATGAAAAATTCTTGTTTCACTCTATCACCATGAAATTACAGCTACTAATTGATTTTCCTCATCTGCCTCTCACAGGTCTTTTGATTTTTAAATGAATCCTGAAGCTGTTTATTGAAAGTATTTGCGATGAAAACAATCATACCAAAATAATGCACACTTGATCACAGCTGTTAAATGTTGATAAAGGATGCTGCAGCTGTTTTGAAATTACGACTGAAAACAGAATGTGTTCATCATGTGTCCATTTCAGTGCAAGCAAGTGGAATACTGCACCAAAATGTATCTACAGAGGATTTAGCAGTTGCATAGTTCCTCTACAGAGCCCTGAGCCTCCAACCCCCTATCTCTTGGACTCCTACTTCTTAACCAGGAAATATTCTCTATCGCCCAGTGATTTGTTGATTAGATGCAGTTAAGTCTTTTGAAGCTATTGTCTGTTTATCCCGTCACTATTAAAAAATGCACACCATATAGTAGAGTAGTTTCAGTGCTTAAGGACTCATTTTTCTGGGGTGTTGCTATGAATGGTTGGACCTCCATTTCATCATATTTTCCCCATTGGAAATTTTGGTTTCGACCAATGTAGTCCTTTGTTTAACAATGACAGCATACCCAAATCAAAGCAAGCAGAGTTTGCAAACACAACAATCGAGTTATTGATGCAAAAAACTTTAATCAATAGCTTAGCTGTAGATTGCCCTGTAACTGGTGTGCCATTCAAATGCAAAAGCAGGTATCCACTTGCTAATTAATTACAGAGTAGGGCCAGCTGTGAGTGGATGCATCAACTTTGCTATACAGTTGATATTGTAAACTTTCTATATTCCGTTTGGCTTTTTCATTTTAACAAAATTCAAGTTTCAGTTAAATGTAATTTAGATACTACATCCGGTGCAAGGCCCCCGAGGAGCAGGGCCATTGAGCCAACTGTGTGCATTTGTGGCACTACTTCTAATGCTGTTTTGGATGATTGAGCTTGTAAATCTGCTGTGGAGGCTGTATGTGAGATAAATCACTTTAATCAGCTTCAGCAAATCAGTGTACGAGACGAGAAATTGGATCGAAGCAAGCAGAAAACTTTCAGCTCATTTTTTAACTTCAACTCTGTAATAATTCATGTCAGCTCCATTGCCACTTGTAACTTTTTTGTAATTAATCAGATTATAATTCTTACTTAGTTTCACTTTTACATCGGTACAGACAACTGCCTGTATTGACAGTTATGTCTTGTAAAGCAAATTTGTGTGATGTGATCTAATGCCTGATTCTCTGGACTTAGCTTGGGATTTGATTCCATACTTCAGTTGGTATTTGATATCAGTGGAGTACTATTCATGTGTAAAACCTTTAAAAATAAGGTTTCCTTATAAGAGTAATTATAAGAAAATCAGGCCTTGAAAAATATGCAGGTTTTAGGGGGATGTTTTATTTAAATTGCAGCAACTTTGCTGGGTTTTGAGTTTGTCATGATTAATGTAGACTAACAGTGGTGAAAATCTCATTTTCCTTGAGAAGAGAGTAATTATTCCCTCTCTTTCCTTCTCTCACACGCATGCAGAAAAACAGTCCAAAGTAGTAATCTTTGTTTAGTGTAATTTTTTGGCCCTCTGGTATTCTTCACTACCTCCTGCAGCTTCCAGCCATGCAATGCTGTGAAGCAAAAGACAGTTTTCCGCGATAGGATCTGGCAAGCAGAGAGGATGAGGAAAAAAAAAAAATCAGGGCAGCCCGCACCTTTGTACATGTTCCAACCAAACCATCCCACCCCTTCAAGCAAGGGCAGCTCAAGATGTGCCCCTTTCGCTCAATGACAGAAAATGTCTCGAAAGCACTCTATTAGTAATGCTCTTTAAGATAACTTCATGCCATATGCATCCCGTACTCTTATCTCTGTCTGGAAAGTGAGATCATATTTTGATTGCAGGTAAAGATCAAGTAAGCAGAGAGAAAGAGAGTGATATAATCCTGAACCCCTAAGAGGAAGGGATGCGGAACAAGTGTACCAGAGGTGATTGGGGCAGTGAAGAATGAAAATCTGATGTTTTGAGAAAGAAAGAGAGAATGTGTAATGATGAATCTAATTTAATGGAAGTACAATCTGAATCGCTTGAGGTAGCCCAACATTATTGAGAACCCTAGAAACCTGTTGTTTTTTTTTTTTTTTTGGTTTAGTTAATGGTCAGTCACAGCTCAACACCTATTCTGTTTGAAAAAAATTGACAGCTTTTAGAAGGAGAAATAAAAAATGAAAAAACAGGGTTTCCCGATTTTTTTTGTTGGACCTAAAGACAGAGTCTCAAAGGTCTGCTTAGGGATGTCTTACCACAAATGATTGTACCTCCAGGTACATCGAACCTGTTTTGAAACTACCCAACTTTCATGTGATGGCCACTAGCTGTCAATCTGTGGAAGGGCATAAAACCATCAGCATGACTGTCCATCACAAGGACAAACACCATGCTCACATCTAATCGGTTATGTCCAAATTTCGAGGCACCTTACTGTTACGAATTTGACATATCAGGCAGTTCTGGCTATGTCTGAGAAAAAGGAACAAAATTCCAATCCTTTCTTACAAATATCTAAAAAAAGAATCTCAATATTTCTGCTGTATCTGGCAGTGAATTACTCTCTGGTAAATGGAAACATCAGCTGTTGAGACATTTTAAGGGACACTGCAGCTGTAACGTTTAAAGGATTATAAATCTGTGGTTGACAAAATAATTTATAGATTTATCCGCTTGAGCAAAAAACAGGATGAGGATGAACCTAAAAATCTCAAGAGTTTCTGCATTTTTGTTTCACTTACTCAAATGCTCTGGGTTTGCTGCATATCAGTGTAAAATGCTTTAAACAGATTCAGAGTTACCATGAGTTAGAGGAGAGACCTTTTTATGTAACCTCGAGCAATTGCTCCGATATTCACAAGGAGAAAGAAGAAAGGAAGAGTCATGAAGGCAGAAACTGTGCAGAAGAACCAGGGTCAAATGAGGCTGGGGTGTCTCCACGGACGGGTGGCAAGGTACAAGGAGAAGCCTGGGTGAATGGGTGTTGAAGATAAGTGACAGGGATATGGGGAGAATGGGGTCAAAGGAGGAGAGAAGGCGAGGGAACATGAGTCACAGAGCAGGTTATTAATCTGCCTTGGGGCTGAGAGAATGGGAGTAGCACAACTCCAGATCTTATCGTGGGGAAAGTTCCAACCTTATGAACAGCTCCAATGACGTATATTGTTGAATTTCATTTAAGTGTGTGGAGCATGAGGGCCACACAAAAACATACACCGGTTTCATTCACAGAACAGAATGAGGGCAAAATGTTCGATGAGTTTTGCTAATTTTTAATCTGATTTTAAACTTGACCTAGAGTAGACTTGTCATACCACAGCTGCATTTTGCATGAGTGTTGCATGGTATTACATAACACCAGTGTTACCTTAGCTTATAGGGGAATTAGGAGAAACAAGAGGAGATAGTATTAAGTGAATTATACACCTACTCGACAGGAACAAATGGAGCACGTGTTCATTTAAGTCCTTGTAGATTTACTTTGCGTGTCCGAAGTGTCCTTCCGTGTGTTTAGCCAAGAAAGTGTGCAATAAAAACAGGAATAGTTTGCACATTAATAAATCATTTTGCAAAACAGTTTTTTTTTCATTGTGAAACCTCTGAGTGACAAATATATGACTTTCATGTACACAGTTTTCACCCAGATTTATTGTGAAATGGAAAGTTTGACTGACCATCACTCCCCAAAAACAGTGCTAGACAAAACAATCTCGGTCCATTTAGAAGGTAAACTAAGGCTTTCAAGGCTTTTATGTATGGTATAGCTTTCCGCATCAATAGCAGCAGTTGTCCTGAAATGGTTTACAACACAGCACACCTATTCAACATTCTCATCAAACATTGAATTAAGGATATTTTAGGGACTTGCTCTTATGATACTGATATCAGTATAAGTTATTTGCTGTTATCTAGTTTGGCACTGACTCTACTGTAATATGCCTTATGAACACATCCATCCATCCATTCATCTTCCTCCACTTATCCAGGGTTGGGTCACGGGGGCAGTAGCTTGAGCAGAGACTTCCCAGACTTCTCTCTCCTTGGCTACTTGTTCCAGCTCTTCCAGGGAGATCCAATTGCATTACCAGGCCAGTTGAGACCCTTTGCCTCTCCAACGTGTTCTGGGTCTTCCTGAGGGCTTCCTCCCAGTTGGACGTTCAAGGGTAGAACGCAGATCGACCAGTGAATGACGAGCTTTGCGATGAAGCTCAGCTTCTTCTTCAGACTGATGCAGAATGCGCATAACTGCTGAAGCAGCACTGATCCGCTTGTCTATCTCTCGCTTCCTTCCTCTACTCCTGAACAAGGCCCTGAGATACTTGGACTTCTCTACTTGCGATGGGGACCAATCCCCCAACCCAGAGCAGGCACTCCATCTGTTTCTGGCTGAGAACCATGGCCTCGGATTTGGAGGTGCTCCTTGGTTGTGAACCACTCCGGCAAAAACTTCAAATCATGTTTTGATGAAGCCAGCAGACCCCATAATTTGCAAGAAGCAGAGACCCAATCCTCTACTTGAGCCACCACCTTATTGTGGTGGAGGGGTCTGCGTGTTCCAATACTCTTGGGAGCCAAGTTGTCCGGGGCTTTGTGCCCCTGGTAGGGTTGCTCAAAGTAATCAGGTCCTAGGTGAGGGCCCAGACAAAGTGTGGCCCCCCAATTATGATAAAAAGAAATCAAACCGGTTTTACCTTCGCCTGGATGCAGTTTACTGGGCCCCATTTTGTGGTGATGTCATTGGACTTGTGGCCACATGCTCTGGACACTTGGGTGTAGAGAGGGGCAGAACTGATAACTGAGCACCACCTGGTGGTGAGTTGGTTCTGATGGTAGGGGAGAATGGTATTCAGTCCTGGCAGGGTCCCCTGTCAGAAAGAGTTTCAGCTCCCACCTGTCGCAGAGGTCTGGTGAGGCCATGGAGAAAGACATCCAGAGGGCTTTGAGGAGACTCTGATCCACCATCTGGTGGCTCAGAAAGGGGAAGTGGTGCACTTTCAACAATGTGTATAGTGGGGATAGTGTGCTGCTAACCTCGGCTCGAGACGTTGTGGACCAGTGGAAGGAATACTTCCAAGACCTCCTCATTCCTGACGACACACCTTCCAATGAGGAAGCAGAGTCGGGGGACTTTGGGGTGGATTCCCCTATTCCTGGGGCTGAAGTTGCTGAGGTCGTCACAAAGGCAGGTTGTGGATGAGGTTCCTTAATGCTCTGGATGTTTCGGGGTTTTCCTGGCTGAAATGCCTCTGCAACATTACGTGGTCTGCGGGAACAGTGCCTCTGGATTGGCAAACCGGGCTGGGGATCCCCCTCTTTAACAAGGGGGATCGGAGGATATGCAACAACTACAGAGTGATCACACTCCTCAGCTTTGCTGGAAAGGTCTACTCGGGGGTGCTGGAGAGAAGGGTTCGATGCGTAGGTGCATCTCAGATTCAGGAGGACCAGTGCGGTCTTGTCCTGGTTGTGGAACGATGGACCAGCTCTATACCCTCAGTAGCGTTCATGGGAGCTGGGCCAGCAAGTCTATATGTTTTTTGTGGACCTGGAGAAGGCATTCATGTTCTATGGGGGTGTCCTGTGGAGGGTGTATGGGGTACCAAATCCCATAGTACTGGCCATTTGGTCCCTGAATGAATGTGTTGGAGCTTGGTTCGCATCACAGGCTGCAAGCCAGAATGCTTCTGGTGATGGTTGGACTCCCTCAGGGCTGCCCTTTGTCAGCGATTCTGTTTATAATGTCTATTGACAGAATTTCTAGGAGCTGCCAGGGTCTCAAGGGGGTCCGGTTCGGTGGCCTTAGGATTGACTCTCTGCTTTGTGCAGATGATGTGGTTCTGTTTGCTTCATCAGCTGAGGATCTCCAGCTCTCGCTCGAGCGGTCTGCAGCCTTCTGAACACATGAGCAAAAATAGCCACTGCAGTCCGATATATGGTCCCATGCACTACAAGAGGATACCATTTCAGTGTCACATTTTACCTTTCAGATGTGTGAGAAGTCATATATGAATATGTAGCGCATCAGCCAAGCATAGAATAACTATTGTGCTTCATGAGTCGGTCTCCAAGGGTCTGAAAACTCCAGGCACATTGTAAACTCCTCTTATGGTGGACTTATGCCTTATTTTCAATTTTGAAAAATAAGCTATGTGGTAGAGATATGTGAAGTTATCATTTTTCAATTTCATTTTTCAACTTATTTTGTGTCACATTATATTTCTGATTGTAGAACTGTTTGTCTTTGCCAGTGAAGTCACTCCATTTTTTCCTGCATTTTGGAGTTTAAAAAAAAAAAGGAACAAAATAGTGATTAGGAAGAAGAGGACAATATAACAGCACAAATGGATAGTCAGGAATATCATATTCATTTTTCAAAAACAGAACAATGACATCTGTACCTACAATTTTTTTTCCAAATCTTAACGTTATGTCAAAGTAATGTACATGCTCAACAGTGGATCTTTCTGAGGATTAGATGAGTGACGCTGGCTCAGCTTTAAAGGATTTGCTTGTGGGAGGCACCCAAACAGGGGAAACCACAGTTTTATTTGCAGACGCCTCATGTATATTTTAATTCTTACTTGAAGCTAGAGGTGGATGGCTAAAAATGCTTGGCAATAAGATAAAATTTGTCTGGACAGAATTAAACGTCAATACATTTATAGGTTGGCCAGTGCCGTCAATCCTGTTGATTTAACATTCACATTCTTATGTTTTCATTGTAGGCTAAAGTTTAATTTAAAGTTACAATATCTTAGTTAAGTTAGGGTCTCAAAACAGTCAGTGTGAGAAACATTGGGCATAGAGAGCTCACCTGCTTGTATCCAAGGCCAAACAGCTGGAGGTAGCCGAAAGCCTAATATTTAATACAAAGCATGATAGGCATCAGTCACGAAAGCTAAGGATATGTAACTACAACCTGTAAAATTCCTTTAAACTAAGACAACCATAGCATTTCAATCTAAGTAATGAACAACAGCTAAATATAAAGATAACATACAAGAGAATAATCACAAAACAGTTTTTTTTCTATAAGTCTTGATAGTGTAATGCCACCAGTAATATTCTATCAAGTTTGATGGTGGGAGTCTCACTTGGCCTCACAGCATAAGGATAACTTCTATAACCCTTTACCCCTTATGTTCATCAGGGTGGAGTCCTATTAAGTTAAATCCCCCCTGAGGTAGCACCGAGATTAGATTACATAAAGAAGGCTACGTTTAATATAAAACAGTCAGCAAGTGCAAGTCTGATAAAGGCATTTGAAATAGCTCGGACAATCCTGCCACTCCGGCTGCCCTGACTATAAATACATGTGTTAAGCTGTCAGGATAAGCAGTTGGCCACCTTCATATAAGGAAAGAGATCAAACAGTTGTATATTAGGTGAAATCAAAGGGGCCAATTTTAAGCCATGTTTACCTTATATAAGCAAATGAATTACCTCAAAGATTGTAACCACTGTCTTGCCCAGTTCAGATTGTTTAAAACCAACGAGCAAAAACTTGCATTCAACATAAAAGCTAGCTTCTAATCTCACTACAATTTTTTCATTTCTTCTTTTGTATAATGTTGTTAAGGTTTATTGGCTTTGAACATGGAAGTCACATTACCCAGAAAATCGTGGCTACATAATGTAACCATATAACCTCCTACACTCAACCAACACTGATCACCACCTTGTAGCATAATCTAAATATAGACTGCCAGGAAGAAAATTGACTCAAATGCATATTAAGCTATCTCTCACTTCAACCCTTTCACAATCAAGCCTTTGAGAGAGTTAGGTCACAGTTCTGTGGCATAAGTCAAACAACTGGGTTGAAAGGAATTGATTTTCTTTGACATGACCTTGATCTAAAAACATTTTTTTTGGTCAGCAGTCTTCACTAAACAACAAAATACTATACTACTAGAATTTAATGAAAACACAAGAAAAAAAAAAAGAAATAATAAAGATTTGGAATGTCCTACCAGTACGCTTGAGACAGACGCCCTAATGCTTTATTTAGAAGTTAGGTTTTAAAAGATTTTAAGTCAGATTGTCAACATACAGTCACTCAGTCAACCAGCAGTTATGATCTACTTGTGCTGAAATAACACAAGGTGATATTTTGTTGTCCACGACATTAGTTTTATAACCTATCTTCCCTCACAGACTACTTTGTCTGCAAATGTTAAACTAAGAGAAAGATTAAGTACTGGTCTAGGGTTCCCATGCTGGGAACACTTAATCCAAAGAGACAAATAGTACTGTTGAAGGTAATTACTTTGGGCCAACTTTCTACCTTATGCCTTTTGCACAAAATGTGTTGACAAAACAGTAACTAGCAACCATATGACACCGGAAACATTGACCCCTGGGAGCAGACTGAGTACAACAGCTCTTTTGATTGGTTTTGGATATTTCAAGTATTCAGGCTTTTAAACAGATTTAAATCACATTATTTGGCGCCAAGCAAACACACCCACTGCTGCCAAGTAGAAAATGTTTCTTTAGATGTAGAAAAAAAGTTGGTCTTTTGTTGACCTTTTAATTAACACAGCTGCTAAATTCAATGGAGGTTCCCATATTAGGTATCTCAGACCTAAATTTTTTGGCCATCATCTTCCAAACACAGTGTGGGATGCCCCCTGGCCACAGGCTTCTGAGGCATAGAAGGACTCATCTTACTTTCCATAGATGTATCTCTTACTTATGAATAGACAAAAGTCACATCCCTTTTTATATCCACTGTTTCAAATCAATCAAAAACGGCAAAACCTATTTAAAACTAACTTCTTTCAGCTCCAGACGGTTTTGGAGCACAAGCTACGCAAAATACAATTCACAATGAATACAAAACAATTTCACTTTGTAATTTGAGCTGTGTGATGCAGTTCTCTGTTCATTCTCATTCATCAATGTGTCAGACGGAAATAACCACAATGTGAGAACAGACATGATGGTTCAAATAAGGTGAGTCTTCATGTCAAGGGCACGGCGAAAGCAATAAATGTAGGATAAAGTGGCCTATGTTTACCATTTGAAATGCTGCCAATATCTGAAGCCTTGGAGTGTAACAAGGCATTACATGACCTGCACTGTGCCTGAGTGTCTATGGATATTCGTTTTCTCACATAAACTGAGGCAAGTGATTTGATTTGACATGTTGTGCTTGCTCATATGATTTCCTTTATTTCACTTTCAAGATCAGCCTGTGTGGGTGTGTTGTGTATGGATGAGCCTTTGCTCTTTGCTTATATTACAACAACCCCAGGGAGTACATTTTGTATTTGTTGATAATTGTTTCAAAACCTTTAGCATTCGGTCATTCAAGCCATCTGAAGCAGCTTCCCTACTATCCACATGTCATCCATGTTTGCAGGCCCATCACGTAATTTTGTGTTGTAACAGCTGGCTAGAAAACTGTGACTGTAGGGCAAAAATGCATTTCTTAAACAACATAGCAGAAAGGCGGATGGATCTAATTGCTCCAATAAAAACAAAATGAATTAAAAGCTATTGTGAAAACTTACCCTTTTTTAAATTTTCAAGGGATATAGGAAAGTGACTGCTCACTCCACCAAATTATTCCCAAAGATGCTTTTCTGACTTGCAATAAATCTCTCAAACATTCCGTTCCAAAAAAACCCCAAACAATTAAGTTTGAAAATAAATAATCAGGATGTGTCTGTTTCCGCAACCCAATCTCAAATTCTGCAAACAAATCTTTTTTGGTCTTTTAGTGCAGAACTGTGGTTTCCAGGAAGTGAAGCTGACGTTGCATTCAGCCAGATAAACCTTGAATTGTAAAAAGGAATTTAATAGGATTTATAAAAAAATTAACTAAAATTAATCCTGATACCCCATGAAATTAATATGTTACAAATATAGAATATAATGGGGAAATGTTTCAAATTTAGGAGCACATGGAATGTATTAAGATTTCAGAAAAAAAAGTTAAAACTGAAATGAAAATAGCTTGCATTCCTCCCCATAAATGACACTTATGCCAACCAGGAAATGGTTTATCATTTGCCATTTGCTTCAGCCAGAATGAAAGGAAAGGTGTACAAGACAGTCGTGAGACCAGCAATGCTGTATGGTTTGGAGACAGTGGCATTGAACAAAAGACAGGAGGCAGAGCTGGAGGTAGCAGAGATGAAGATGTTGAGGTTCTCTTTGGGAGTGACGAGGAGGGATAGGATCAGGAATGAGTCCGTCTGAGGGACGGCACATGTTAAATGTTTTGGAGAGAAGATCAGAGAAACCAGACTGAGATGGTTCGGTCATTTACAGAGGAGGCATAGTGACTATATTGGTAGACGGATAATGGAATTGGAGATGCCAGGCCCGAGGTCTAGAGGAAGTACGAAGAGAAGATTTATGGATGTAGTGAGAGAAGATATGAAGGTAGTTGGTGTAAGAGAGGAGGATACAGAGAATAGGGTTAGATGGAGAAGGTTGATTTGCTGTGGCGACTCCTGAAGGGAAAAGCTGAAAGGAAAAGAAGAAGATTACCCATTTGCTTCAGCTTGTATTCTACTACATTTAGCTGGAGAGCAGTGGTCCCCCAACAGATCATTTGGTACCAGTCCACGAAGGAAATCTTTCGTGGTACAAATAATAGTTTTTTCATTAGACCTTGTGGATCTTATTTTGAAAAACGACTGTTTCCGCCTTCGCCTTACTGCCGCACTTAATATTGTAATAGCCTAAAATTAAGTGGAATCGTTGTCTTCAGATTAAATACTGTGAAATGACAAAAGTTTATATTATTTGAACCCCCGTGCCTCTAACTGGTCCACGGAAACATTTTCGTGCATAAAACTGGTCCCTCGTACAAAAAAGGTTCGGGACCACTGCTGTAGAGTCATTACAGTGACTCCTTGTCCCAAAAAAACAAAAACATTTCTATTTACTCAAACATTACTGATAAACCAAAACTGCGATGCAAAATAGAGAACTTTTTTTAAAAAGTTATACTGTTTCATTTTTATTATGGCCTCAAACAATTTTGTGGCTATAAATTATTTTTTTTTAGTTATCCTAGAAAAAAATAGAATACGCATTGTAATTGTAATCTTTACTTCGTATAACAATGAACTGTGACTTTCATTGTCCTCCTTTGTTTGACTCATTCGTATTCAAATATTCCAACACCACTGCATTCCAGAGTTTAGCATCTCAACTTTGTGTGACTGTTATTCAATAGAATAATGACAGAGATTCATTATCCTCATGGTATCACTGTTGTCATTCAGTGTCACAAAGAGGCGGAGTTTATTTTATTTTAGGAGAGATTTCGTAAAACTGTTGGATGAATTCAATTACATAGATTTTCACTACAATTATGTCATCATCAATCCATCCATCCATTCATCCATCCATCTTCTTCCGCTTATCCGTGGTCGGGTGGCAGGGGGCAGCAGCTGTAGCAGGGAGGCCCAGACTTTCCTCTCACCAGCCACATGGTCCAGCTCCTCTGGGGGGACGCTCCCAGGCCAGCCTAGAGACAGAGTCTCTCCAGCGTGTCCTGGGTCTTCCCCATGGCTTCCTCCCAGAGAGACATGCCCAGAATACCTCCCCCTGGAGTCATCCAGGCGGCATCCTGACCAGCCACCTCATCTGACTCCTCTCTATGCAGAGGAGCAGCGGCTCTACTCCGAGTTCCTCCCGGATGGCAGAACTTCTCACCCTATCTCTATGGGAGAGTCCGGCCACCCTGAGGAGAAAACTCATTTTGGCCGCTTGTATCCGCGACCTCGTTCTTTCGGTCACTACCCATTGCTCGTGAGCACAGGCGAGTGTAGGAACGTAGATGGACTGGTAAATTGAAAGCTTCGCCTTCTGGCTCAGCTCCCTCTTCCCCATGATAGACCGGTAAAGAGTCCGCAGCACTGCAGACGCTTCACCGATCCGCCTGTTGATCTCCTGCTCCATCCTTCCCCCACTCGTGAACAAGACCCCGAGATACTTGAACTCCTTCACTTGGGGCCGGACCTCTTCCTCGAACCAGAGTGGGCACTCCACCCGTTTCCGGTCGAGCACCATGGTCTCAGATTTGGAGGTGCTGATCTTCATCCCGGCCGCTTCACACTCGGCTGCGAACTGCTCCAGTGAGAGCTGGAGATCATGGCATGATGGAGCCAACAGGACCACGTCATCTTCAAAAAGCAGAGACTTGAGCTTGTGGCCACCAAACCAGATCCCCTCGATGCCCTGGCTGCGCCAAGAAATTCTGTCCATAAAAATTCTGAACAGAATCGGTGACAAAGGGCAGCCCTGGCGGAGTCCAACTCTCACCGGAAACAGGTCCGACTTATAACTGGCAATGCGGACCAAGCTCCGACTCCGGGCATACAGGAACCGAACCACCCGTATAACGGGGGTCGGTACCCCATATTCCCGGAGCACCCACCACAGGACTGCCAACGGGACACAGTCGAATGCCTTCTCCAAGTCCACAAAACACATGTAGACTGGTTGGCTAAACTCCCATGCCCCCTCGAGAACCCTGCTGAGGGTATAGAGCTGGTCCACTGTTCCACGACCAGGACGAAAACCACCCTGCTCCTCCTGACTCCGAAATTCCACGACCCGGCGGACCCTCCTCTCCAGCACCACTGAATAGACCTTGCCAGGGAGGCTGAGGAGTGTGCTCCCCGATAGTTGGAGCACACCCTCCGATCCCCCTTTTTTAAAAAGGCAGATCACCACCCTGGTCTGCCAGTCCCAGCGGCACTGTCCTTGACGTCCACGCAATGCTGCAGAGGCCTGTCAGCCAGGACAGCCCTACAGCATTCAGAGAAACCCAGGGCGGACCTCATCCACCTGGGAGCCCCGCTACTGAAGAGCTTTTTGACTACTTCAGCAACTTCAGCCCCGGAGATTGGCGGACACCGCCCAGGGTTCCCTGGCTCTGCTTCCTCATTGAAAGGCGTTTCGATGGGATTGAGGAGGTCTGAGAAGTATTCCTGCCACCGATCTACAACGTCCTGCGTTGAGGTCATCAGCGCCCCGCTGTACACAGTGTTGACGGAGCACTGCTTCCCCCCTGAGACGTCGGATGGTGGACCAGTATCTCCTCGAAGCCCATCGGAAGTTATTCTCCATGGCCTCCCCGAATTCCTTCCACGCAAGTTTTTGCTTTGGTGACTGCCGTAGCCGCATGTAGCTTGGCCTGTCAGCTGCCTCCGGAGTCCCGCAGGCTAAAAAGGCCCGATAGGACTCCTTCTTCAGTTTGAACGCATCCCTCCATCCCTGGAGTCCACCAGCGGGTTCGAGGGTTGCCTCCCCGACAGGCGGCGACCACCTTACGGCCGCAACTCTTGACTGCTGCTTCTACAGTGGAAGCGCGGAACATGCCCCATTCTGACTCAATGTCCCCTACCTCCCTCGGAACGTGGTTGTAGCTCTGCCGGAGGTGGGTGTTGAAGCTTCTTCTGACAGATGACTCTGGCAGACGTTCCCAGCAGACCCTCACATTACATTTATCTGCCAGGTCACAAACAACAGTCAGAACCCGTCCCCCCACGTGAAGGTGGAGGGGGGCTACCCTCTCGTCCACCGGGTTGAACCCCAACGTGCAGGCGCTGAGTTTTGGGGGCAATCAATATGCCCACTCCTGCCTGGTGTCCTTCGCCAGGGGCAACTCCAGAGTTGAAAAGAGTCCAGCCCCTCTCGAGAGGCCTGCTTCCAGCGTTGAGGTGAGTCTAGTTGTATACCATATCTTTCAGCCTCGTGCACCAGCTCCGGCTCTTTCCCTGCCAGCGAGGTGACATTCCATGTCCCTAAAGCCAGCTTCTGCAGCTGAGTGTTGGACCATCAAGGACCCCTGCTCCGGCCACCGCCCGGCTCACACTGCACCTGACTCCCTTGGCCCTTCCTGTGGGTGCTGTAAAATACATGATGATAAATACATGTCATCATCCCTTGGAAAACACTGAATTAATCATCATTATGGACAGAGCGCATTTTACGCATAAAAATAACTTTAGTCTGCTGATGCAGATGGAGTTAGTAGTCTCATTTGTTTTCTTCTCAAGACTTGTATTTTTAGAAAGCTATTTTTTGGCAAGCTTCTGTGTGTTCATAGCCATCTGCTTCTAAAACATGGAAAGGTGCACAATGGGAAAAAAAAATGCACTTAAACCTCATGAATTTCTTCACTGCTTAAACTTTTCTACTGTATTTAGAATGTTCTAACTTTACTGGATTTATTAGCTGCACTATGCAAGTGCAGAAATTATTAGAGAAGGAAAGGCTATTTCATATTTCAGACCAATGAAGTCCTCATATACCCTAAATACATAGCAGGGCTTATTAAAAAAATCATATGGCCTGTGGCTACTGCCCTTGTGTCTGAATTATCTTCTTGAGGAATGATGTGGTTCCACCAGAGCTGAAAAGAGTTAAAGGTCCTTTCTTGAAGACTTTTATTGAGAAACAGACTGCCAATAGACATTGGTATGAAGTTGGCTAAGCCTGTAGGAAGGCAGGATGTATTCATCAAACTGCAGTTACATTCATTTAACTTTAGTACTTAGTCTCTAATATCAGCTGGGACTAGAATGTTTAGGAATTTCTCAAGTCACCTGATCAGTGCACTGCTGTCAGTCTAATTTGATCTCCTGAGTTCTTGAGTTCAATGTTTGCTGTACTAATGACCTTTTTCTTTCAGCTGTAATATTGACCGAGAAAATCTGAATTGGTGTGGCCGTATTTACATGACAATTACATGAAAAAAAACAACAACAGGAAAAGCAGAGTCATGGCACTATGTAATTTATTTTAGAACAGACAATGTTATGCCCCTCTTGGAAAAGACTTCTTCATAAGAATGGTTATTTTGATTAATTATTTTGAAATCTTAAATCTTAAAATGCTGCAGGGTTGATAAGTCTTTTAGGTATGCAACACATAGAAAAGAAACATGCAAAAGTGTGTATGTGCGTCCAATTTGAAATCATCTGATGTATAAGTCCCTCATCCTTTCCATCTTTCTCAGTCCCAAAGAGAACCTCAACATCTTTATCTTTATGTTATCTGTCTTGTACACCTTTCCTTTCATTCTTAGTGAAACCTTTTTATTGCTGATCAGCACTCAGATTTCTTTGCACCTGTTCCAACCTGCGTACACACTAATCTTCACCTCTTTTCCACTCTCCCCATTGCTCTGAACTGTGGACCTTAGGTACTTAGACCCTCCACCTTCTTTATCTCTACTCCCTGTGACCCCACCATTCCTCTCGGGTTCCTCTCATTCACACACATAATCTGTCTTCTGCTGCAACTTAGCATCATGCCTGTCCTTTCCAGGACATACCTCCACCTCCCTAGATTGTCCTCCACCTGCTCCCTGCTCTCACTACGGATCGCAGTCATCCGCAAACATCATAGCCCTGGGAAATTCCTGTCTAACCTCATCGGTGAGCCTGTCCATCACCATAGCGAACAAGAAAGGGCTCAGAACTGAAATTATATTACTGGAAAAACTTTCAAATTGGAACATTTACCTAGTCAGGCAAACATATGTTGAAATGAAAGGAGAGGGTGTACCATAAAGATACTGCTGTGGTAACTTAGTGTGATACGTTTGGGGTAATCTAGATAATTTATCAGGTTTTTCTAGTGTAAACCCATCATAAACGTAGGCACAACCTTTACAGTTACCTTAAGATTTCAATATACATAATGTTAAAGATTAGGATCTTTGATGAAGTGGACATGTTTTCAAGTCATGGTATGTTTTAAAACAATAAATTCATATGACACATAACTCTATTACAAGTGTCAATGTCTTTCTATCCAACGAAACATTCACATTAGGTTGTAGTGTTCAAAAATTTGTATTTTCTTTCTGGGGCCATTATTATTTTCTATTACTGTTTTCAATTATATCTCCTTAATTGGTAATTTTAGATAATTATTTTATTCTAACCACCATTAAAAAGCAAACTAGTTAATTAACCTCTTAATTACCTAACAGAAAAAAAATATTTCATGAGGTTACGGCTTTTAATTTTTTTTTTTTTTTGTCCATTTTAGTTTAGTAGTATAGTAACGAATACTACTAGCATAGTAATAGCATATGGTATATTTCACTCCCACTTGTGTTTTTACTGTCTGGTTTTAATCGATTTCACACGCTACCCTGTTTGAGCTGTTCAGATGATCACATTTTTTGTTCTTATAATGACCACAATAAATGTAGTCAATTAACATTACAACCATTAAAATCACATTGACAATATTAAGCCACCACATGAGAAACACTGTAATATACTTAAGTTGCCCAGTAAGTGCAAAAGATTGAAACATCTACTTTGTATTTTTATATTTAATTTTTTTTTGTTTTAGAATCATTACATGTTTGTAGATCATTCTTTTCCTTTTTCCTTTCTAGAATTATCACTTTACTTTTACACAGTTTCTTTTTATGAATCTCTTTTTTTTTTTTTCGCTTTATGTAAATCATTTGGTGTCTTGTTTAACCAAACAAGTAATTACAGAAACAGAAAACCAAGCCTTGTGGTTTTCACTGATTTTAAGTGACTGACTAAAAATAATGTTTCATGAGTAAACAGTGAGTAAGAGAGCTGGCAGAGCTGCATTTTGAGCCAAGCTTTATCCGTCAGAGAATGTATCCCCTGCAGCTGCGACTAGTGAATTTTGGAATTATGTGTACCTAAGAAACAGTGTAGAGAGTTGTGCGTCTGTTCTCCAAAGAGAAATTTCACCAAAGTTAAAAGGAAAAAGCATATTTCAATTTTGAGTAGGGCATGCTTGTCTGCCGCTGAAGTAAAGTATCATTTCTCTGATGCAAAGGCAAAATTATATCAGCAACGCGAGTACAATTGACTATAGTCTTAGAGTATATTAATAAGAGCGTCAATAGGTATTAATTATTTGAGTGAAACCATCCGTCAATAACATAGTGCAGCGGCCCCAGCATCAATCCAGCATAAGCAAAGTAGTTGTTGCCGCTAAAAGCCAGAAAGACAAGATGCGTGTTCAAATAGTATTGTTGCAGTAATTGGTATGGTCTAGTTCCTTACCATCAGGCCTCAATGATTAGTTTTTTCAATGGTGTGATTAATTAAATCAGAGTGCAAGCATTCCCCCAACACACACACATGCACTTCGACAACTATTGGCAGTTAAGCTGGCAGAAAGGAAATTGTCAACCGAGTTAAACACAGTGTGGAACCTGACTGCAGTGCCTCTATTGCCCCTTTGACATAGTAACTCCAGACAATGTTTGAAGAATCATGTCCATCAATTTTAATTCATTCACTTTATTTATCCACAAACGATATTTAAAAGCAGTGAGGGCATTGCAATCAAAAAATCATCTGGAGTTGGCCATTTACACATTTTCTGAACATAAGGAGTTCACCTTTCTATTATGTATTTTTTAAAAGACCAACCATGCTGCATTTTGGGATGCGTTTGCCGCCGTGAGCCATACAGCTCACACTGTATATCAATCAAGGAGTCTTGGAAGTTTGAAGAGAAATCATAGTAGCACCTTATAGTTTCCATAATGTCAAGTATCCCGGACAGTATGGCTGAGACCATCAGGAATCGAATACCTCTAAATAAGATTTATGGCCAGAAAATATCAAACACCGTCTGTTAATCCTTAACTATGCACCAGATTTAGAGGAATTTCCTTGACTTTCTTTCATAGATATCATCAAGACAATCTGACATAATGCAAACAAGAACAGAATGATGGACAACCTAAAAACATCATGCCACTGACCTGGATTGCAGCCAGCTAAGAGTTACACAATGATGTCAAAGTGGAAAAAAAAAAACAACTTTCTGCAAAATTGTGATGTTAATGGGATGATTTACAAGTGACTAATCAAGACACCGTGACTGCATTTACCCATCCTGCTTATAAAACATCTGTTCTGTTCACATGACTCTTGACAAAAAATCTGGTGACTCCATGAATGTGCTGGTCTAGTGTTTGACCGCTCAGGAGGTATGGAGTTGTGGCGAGTTAATAGATATCACTCCTTGGCCTTTCACCAGAGGAAGAGCTTTTCAGGGGCAGTGGGAAATGGACTATATGTATATCTCATTTTGTATGTTTTGTGTTTTCCTTTGTTAATGCCAGTAACAAGACTGATGATTGACCTTCATTCTTCATGAGGGTATTGTTATTATTCAGGTCTTGCCCCTTTAGGAAGCTAGCACTGTCCATTACCTGTTGATGTAAGATACCACCTGGTTATGCAAATAATACTTCTTGAGAATGAATTATTTGTAGGTTTTGGTTAATTTGATGCCACATGCTGGGCAAACATAATAATACAAAGATAAGGTGTTTTCAAACAAAGAACAGCACTTTACAACTTTATCCCCCTGGACTTTCTGTGTGCATCATGTTTATATAGGGAATTCAATGCAATCTAATTTTAGTCACAGGAAGATTTACGTGGGAGACAGTTTGATCATACTACTTGTTTGTCCGCCATTCAGATGGCTTGCCTCTCCCCACCTGCATGCTTGCCATTCACTGAAATTAAAATGGTCACACAAGGCATCTCATCTGCCTCCCTTGTGAACTGTGACCTGCCAGATGCCAAGAGAGTCAATCCGGTAGTTGATAAATGCTGTGTTTCCATCAAGCTTAAGAGGATATTCATTCACTATATTGTTAAATAGCAGCAATTTTTTTCTGATAAAACTTTGACAAACAAGATACAATTGCAAAATGAATTCAGTGACTTTTTCACACAAGTTTTTTTTTTTTTCCAAAGGCATGTTTACTTGTAGACATGTTTGCAAGAAAGTAAATCAATAAATAATGTTGACATTGTTCCAAGCAGAAGCAATATGTTTTATGGTAGCACGTTAAAAACTGTTGGGGAAGAGAAAGCAGTGAAATATTTTCAGAGAATTCCTTGTATTTTGGGTAAACAGTAGACATTTCTTTTAGGTATGTTTACAGGAAAGGTAGGGGGTTACTAGAAAAAGGGCGTAATCTATTAGATAATGTTCTGTGCGATACAGTATTTACCAAAAAAAGTTATTTCTCAATCGCAGAGTTTGTATGGATCATTGATTAAAAGCTTGTAATGAGCTTCGGTAAACTGATGTTATCACAGCCATGCGTTAACATAGCGGGCATCTGACATTGCGTTTTAGAGTTGGAAAGACAAACACTTGTTCTTCAAACAGTTTTTGTGTGCCTTTGAAACACAGTATACCCTCATTTTGGATATATCCAGGATTAGCATGTTATGTAATATTCTGACTATTATGAATAGTGTTAAAGACATTATGAAAAGTGTTACATTTTACAATGTCCAAACAACATTTCCAACAGTGCTCAAAAGGTGTTTTGAAATAAGTCTGCAGATGAGTCACAGCATGCATCAGACACAGATTACAACACTTTCTGCCCCTGTTTTGTTGTGATGTTTATGAGAGCAGACTGTCCTAGTTTTGAGGACGAGAGACATGTGCTTACTTGTATCATTACTTGACCTCAGTTCACTCAGTCTGTTGTGAGTAAATGTTACCTCATTTGAACTTTGTGGGGTCCAACCTAAATGATCCATTCCAGTCCCTCAGACTGTGACTGTTATTGAAATGCTCCAAATGGCTAAAAATGGCCTTTTTTCGATGGTGTGTTATTACCTTATTTGTTGTTTTGTAGGACCTTCCAAGGATGACAGATGCAAAGTAGCCTTTTGGCAAAAAATTGGCATATTTCCATGAATATGTTCATCAACATGCACCAACATGCACTTTTGAAATAAATTTCACTTTAAAACTTCAACCTTGATGCCGGAATGTTTTACTGACCTGTAAGGAAATGTAGAAACCCTGTATTGCTCTATGAAATGTTGTGTGTAATAATGTCACCCTAGCCATTTAGATGAGTTGTACACTTTTAAGGTTCTATGAACCGTTCAGATTAATTTTTCCCAATCTCAATTGTTGACATTAACCAAGAAGAGATCTCAACAAACTGAAACAGATATATGATGGAAAATATTTAATTTTCCAAAGGACTTCCTTTGTTTTTCAATGTTAATTCCTCTCAAATACTTGGTTTTTGCCTAGAAATCAATTATTTTGACAAGAGATGTGATTAAATAAGGGACGTTGATTCATAAATGCAATCTGGTCTTTTTCAGGTAACATTGTCAAGTGTGGAAGAAGCAGGTGGGTGCAAAGAACATGACATCGAATCCAGGGGAATGCAACTTGAATACTAAAGTGGTTACTGAATGGAACACACTAGTGAGGATAAACAGACAGAAAGAAAGCCTGGGACTAAAATATGTCTGGACTAATGAAACAATGAACAAATGGTGGCAAAATCACAATCGAAACAGCTGATTGGTTTGCGAAAAGGAAGACGGAATCTTTTTACTCAGGTACATCACGATATCAGGTCTCATCAAATGCATAACGGAGCAGAAGGACAAAGAAGGGAGAACAGGATACTAGGAGGGTAAAACAACGTCGGTAAATAAAAGCACCAAAAGCAACAACACAACAACATCCCCAACTTTTGCATCCATTCATGAAACCTCTCGGCCCCAGCCTGAAAAACGAACAGTCCAAACATCCAAATGGGATTGTGAGTAAAACACATTGTGTTTCTCCTTGAAATGTAGCCCTACAACTGAAAGTCTGAAAACGCAGAATATTTCATTCAGACTCACCTACAACACTAACTAATTGGGAGTCAAGCATGCTCTCACCAGAGTTGTTGATTGTCAGTTTCTTAATATTTTCCTGTTTAATTATCTCTGACTTGTATTTTTCCCTCTAACTTGGTTTCCTACCCCTTACTCATACTCCCATCAGATGAATAGTGTCATCAGCTCCTTTCCTGGCCATATGATCTGCACCTGCCTCTTATGTCACTGTGAGCTGTGTGCAGTTCTGTTGTCTGAGCTGGTCTCTCATCTGAGAGTTTATTAAGTTTACCTCATTTGAACAGGTAGTTGGTATGAATGTTCCTTTGGTGGGATACCATACCTTGACCAAATATGGGAGTTGGTACATTTGGATCCACCCTTTTTCATCCCACAGGTCCTTTACTGTGTGCTTAAGGATTTTTTTTAATTCAACAGAATGTGCAGCTGGTTATAGTGTACATGGCATAAACATGGAACGTCTTCCTTTTTATTGTCTCATTTTTGTACTACACACATCTAACTGATAAGTGACTTGAACATTCTCATGTGGTTTGTTGTGACGCATTTTGGTTGGCCTGGTTTTATCTCTGTGTATAAAGTGAGCATGGGAAAAATTGCTCCCAAGTTTAGAATTTAATCAACTGTTACAGGCCACAATTAACAAACAAGGTATGAAAACACCCAACAAAAAGTTAAGAACAAATCTTTATTCCATGCTCTCTTAAACCTCTTAATATAAAACTGGCAAAAAAAATGGAAGTTTCCATAATCTTTATTCATAAAATTAGCATCTCCTCTGTTTACATTGCAGCTCTTGCCATAGGTTTTGTAAGTCAATGTAGTATCTATTGATGATTTAAATACATTGTTAAAGATGTGTCATTATTACTACTGTAAGACTTAACAATGTCCCTCTGTTATGTAATAGTCCTTGAGTAAGAAGATATTTACTCTGTGGTCTGCCAATGTGCTGGAAAAATACTCAGCTGCATCGACCATGAAAGTCTTTGTGATCAATAATGGAGCAAACATGCCACTACTTGTCCTGCCCTCTTCTCCACTTTCCCCTGCTCCTTTTGTTTTATGTTCAGTTGCAACCTCTCCTGCATTCTTTTCCTGTCTTGTCCTCTGTTGCCCTTTCCTTTTCCGTCCTGTCCTCAAATCACCTTCTTTCCCTCCTCTTGGCATCATTCCCACAGATGGTTAACTGACTTCCTCTGCTTCAGCATGAGCCCAAATTTCTCTTTCACATAAAACACATTCAAATTTGGCCCCATATGAATGTGTTCAGCACATTTCAAGTCAAGTATGTATTGGTAAGCTGCATTTTTCTAGAACTTGTATTGTCAAAAATATCTTACAAACAACTACAGTATAGGCAAGTGTGCTTTATAACAAATCTGCGAAAGGCACTGAAGGTTTGAGAGGATTACATTATGCAGTTACACAGTTACTCACTGTAACTGCGAAAACCTTCTGCCTGAACATTTCAAGTTTAATTTACCATGTCATTACAATAAGTGATGCCATTTTCATGGCTTCATAAACACAAATGCTCTTGTACTATCTCACCATCTGCTTTCTCCCATGCCCCTGTGTGCTGCTGGTCTTTCCCCACGCTCCCAAATCTCACTTTTCGGTTCGTAATGTTGGACTCAAAAGGGCCTGACTGAGCCAACATTGGGGACATGAACCCATCTTTGTTGATGGTGATGTCCTCGATTGATGTGGCTTTCAAGTAGTGTTGTCACAGTGGGTAATCAATTCACCTGATCTGACCCTGAAAAGTACATAACTCCAGTGGGAAAGCACTTAGATCTGATGTAACTCTTCGGCAAATATATCACCAGAAATAGGATTTATATATGGCTTAAGGATTTTATAGTTATATAACAACTTGACTGTAACGGAAAAATTGAAAGAAGTAAATTTGCATCCGGGTCTGGCAACATTTTTATTATTCTTTCAATTTAAATTCAAATATGTTTGTATTTGCAATTATTTCAAAGGATTGAGTTTTTGACAGTACTCTATGTAATACTAATTACGAATGAGCTGTGACTGACCTCTGCAGGAATCTCAGATGAGTGTCAGCACTGCCATTATGTGCTTCACACAAAGGAAGAATGGGGGACCCAACAGTTCATAATTGCCCATGACCACTTAGTGGGTTAATCTGGTGGTGTAATTTACTTATTCAACTAACGCAATAAAATCAACTGGTTTGTGGTGAGCACGTCGTGTGATGGAATTTTGTTCACAGAACAGCACTTTCTGATGATTTAAACAATGATAGAAAGTAATGGCCTGTTGACGATCCCATTGTTTAAAAGAAAGCATGGAAAAGATTTAATCAAATCAAGGTTTTGTTAATTGAACGTACAGTAAGTGTTTTATTTCAATCTCTGTCCATGTGTCTGCAATTAAACCTTGATCGGAAGATTTGAAAGAATCACAATTCTAATTTATGTTTATGATCATATACAATGATCCTTAAAGGTTAAAGCACAGATGGCAATATTGTTCAGAATTTGTAGCACTGGTCTGTGAATAAAGCACATTGAGCTGCTTCCCTTCCTCCTCAAGGCGACTCTTTAATTTAAGGTGATCAGGAACGATAATCCCGTTATGTGGTAGCGCTGCTTTCGGGAAACTTCCTAGAAGCAAGTAAATCATTCTCAGCACAGAAGAACACAAGACCGTTATGAAAGAAGTAAAGAATCAAATTCATTCACCTCACTACAGAACTTAGTGCTTTAAAAAGTGCATGGAAATCAAGAAAACCCCGTTATGATTACCCCAGATTCTCTTTAGATATTGATTTTCATTTGGATGCTTGCATGCTTTTGGGGGAATCAACGAGCAAAGGATGACATGCGATACTGAATTTGGTTGTCAAACTTGTTCTGCCTTAATTGAAACCCCCCCTTACCCTCCCTCCTCTCCACACTCTTGGAGCCTTGTGATGACAGCAGTGCAAGCTGTTCAATCCAGCAGCCGTCTGCCAAAGCAACTAGGGGCAAATATCCTGTCATTCTGCTGGCATGTCACTGCTCTCTGGCTCGGGTTAAACAGCTTGTCTTGATAAAAAGACACATGAAATCACAATGGACTATGCTAGGAAATGACACACAGAGTTTATCAGAAAATGAGTTTGGCTTTGCTTTGCTTCTGACTAGTCCTTTACATTCTCTGTGAATGTGTCAGAATTGGAAATAAGTTGATGTATTTTATGGATTAGTCATAGATACGTGAAGTTGTTTAAGTTTTTATATATCCTCAAGATGTATTTATGCCTTACTTTTTTTTGTTTTGTCTTGGCTACGACTGATAAAATTGATTGGACATTCCAAAGACCTTTGAATGGAGATAAAAAAGGAGATTGAACACCGGACATTCCCAGTTGGAGACATTGGCAGAACTTCCACATGCAATGGGGAAGGTGTTTGCCACAGCCAGTTATTTCTGTCATGTGGATTTTCGCATTAAAATCCAGTATTTGCTCATCAGCTAGATAAGTATTTCCTGAAGGGAGTCAGGTGATGGTGGATTCCTCTGATAAGAAACTGATGCTCAAGGTTTTGGTGAGAAATGCTCAGCCTTTGGAACATTCCTCTTTAAAGGCATGTAATGTCTCAGCCAAATGACAGAAGGCTTTGTGCCTCGCTGGTTCATCTCTGTCCATGTGAAAATGTCATTGGTTATCATAGATCAAACCCTTACTTTTTTCCCAGAAAGTATGGGGATGATTTTTTTGACATTCAGTGTTGCCCAATCAGCGATTGATCAAGAGGTATTGATTTCATACAGAAATCTGATCTTGGGATTCAGTAAATCCATAGAAACACCCCTCAGAAAGTGATTACATATCTTTGATCAGATAAAAAATTGTTAAATGGTTGATGCATGAGACAGCATCAACTTCCTCTGTTGACCTATTAAACTGCAAAATTTGGGAAGCTTTTTCCTTTAATAGCTTTGTGTTACTGAAATGGATTAGCCAGCATTCCACATTATTATATCCTGTTTATATTCTTGGTATGCAGGCATTCAAAAGGTAACTGTTGGTGTGACAGGCACAACTAGGTGCAAAAGCATTATTATACATTTATTCCAAAAGCACCAGCACCCCCAACTGTGTCATGAACTTCATTAGACTTTAACCAAATCAGACTTCAAGGCAAACATTTCATGTCTATTCCACAGTAAGCATGTATTTTCAAGTAACATTTTAACTTTTAACAAGGCAGAACGGGGGAAGGCAGGTATGTAGCTATTCCATTACATATTTTGCACTGTATATAGACTGTTGAAGAAGTAGAACGGTTCTGTGGCGTGAGCCAAAAACATACCCACCAGGTCACAGGTAAGAGGGAAATTAATTCCTGTTGGCCGCAACCACTCTTATCTGACAAGTAATATATGGAATGCAGTTGGGTAAATGTGATAAAGATAAAATACATGAATAAGGATATAATATTTACACATTTGGGCAATTAATAAATGGTGTTTAATTTCTTAAAGTAGCACCAAAGTCCGTCATAGTTATATACACAAATGTACATGCATGTGCATGGATGACTTTCCTACATGGAGTGATCCTTTTCCTCAAACCTGGCAAGTAGGGAGTTGCATTAGTTGCTGTGGATAAGTTGACCTTTATCATTATGTCAGTGGTGTGTGTGTAATTCTGGGCACAGCAAATGTACTAGGAAAGAAAGATAGGAAAGAAAGACAGGACAAATGACCAGTACAAAGCGGTTTACTTTCAGTCTTTCATTGACACGTGATTCAGACGGAATGCTTTGGTAGAAAAAAGGTCAAAGGCTGTAATTGACTCACAGAAGAACTCAACAAAACATCGGTTTATATTCTTTGTCCATCCAGCTGTTCTGCTGATTGAACTCGGAATGCGATAAATTCCTGTTCATACAGAAGTTATAGTAGTTTTGGCAGAGGGATACAACAAAATCCAACTGGTAGACTAGTTGAACATCAGAATAGCATTAAAAACTCTAAAGGTTGTCTTTATTTCCAGCAAAATGGTAAGTATTAGTGATAGTTTGTGAGAGATCCAGTGTTGCCTCTATAATGCTTTTTTGGACACACACAGATGCATTTTGTTGAACAAGAACAGCATGCGTGTTTCATTTTCAAATTAAACTGAAAGGTCGTCAATATCTTTTCACAATTTCTTTTCTTTGTGTATTTATTATGATTTCTAAACTGATAATGCCTCTTTAAACTTGCTCAATGCACCATTAATTATGAGGCTCAATTTATGAAATCAGAAAGGAAATTCACAAAGGATTTATAATCTGATGTTTTCACTAAGCTTTAAGATTAGCTTTAGCCACAAATCCCTGAATTGAGAATGTTACAACTTCCAGTCAATTATTTTCCTCTGGGAAACAAATTTCTGATCGAAGACTTTTAACCTCAACCTTTTGTTATTGTACTGGTGCTTTATCCAGAGTTCTTCCACATAAATCTCAGCACATCCCGAATATTGCAATGTGCACTGCCTTTTTCCAGCTTTGTACAAAATTACAAAGGATTTCTGTCTGCTTTCAGTCTCTGATGTTTATGAGAGTGAAAACCACTTCTTTCTGATTATCATACTTTAACTTACCGTTTCTTTTTTGTGCATGACATAAGAGCAGTCTCAGTCAACAAAGATTAATTTCTTTGTTATTTTATAACTGTAAAGCTTGCATACATTCTCTGCCAAAGTGGCAATGACCTCTACGTCCACTTTCCATGTAATGCAGTTCAGATATACAATTTGATACTTTTTGCACCATAGTAGACTTTTGAAGCTGAAATGTACAAACTTCAAATTTTCACTGTTTTTTTTTTCTTTCTTTCTTTGTCACTTCTATGATGATACACTGTGATTGGACTAATGTAGGCAGTACATATTTCTTTCTTTCCCAATTTTCTCAGTAAAAGGGACACAGAAAAGCCCATGAAATTTATCACAAGTTTATTTCTCATCCAGTAGTACAGGCTTTGGGGATATCGTTTAAAGCATTATTCTTATCCTCAGATTATCTCATTCAATAGATGCAATGTTAGTATTTTAAGTATGGCATTAAAATATATCTCAGCAACATTGGCATCTACTGTGATGCAGTCCTGGTGTAATTTCCCAGTGTACATGTTCTATTTTTAACATCAGCATGACTTCAGCTCTACGGAGACCTCTGCTTTCAGTGTGACAGCAATGCTCCTTATTATGGACTTATATATTCCAATAAAAAAATAAGAAGAGATATGTTGCGCCATTCTTGTATGTAACTGGTTGGATGCAGTAAAATGGGAGACAAAGTAAAAAAAAGTCATAAAACACAGTAATCCTAAATGATCATGGATTGTTTCAATCAAACCGGTCTGACATTTGTAGATTTGGGAAATTATTTTGACGTTGAGAGACTGCAGACCTTCATTTAAAATTTCCAATATTGCCTGAGGAATACATAAAAAACTCCAAAGCTTCACCATGTTCAAGAAGCTTCTTCTTGTTCTGTGGATTCCTACCAATTTTCCCTCACTAAATCAATCTAGCACTCAGAGAAGAGTGCAAACTTATGTTGATAAGTGAGAAATCAGTAGATAAATAAATCATGTTTTTGTCCTTGTCCATGCCTGCATCCTGTTTTTGCATAATCCTTCTTACAACCAGCTTGGAACAATTGCAGTCCAATTTGCTTGCATTCTGGGGGCACATTTGGTCCCAATGTGAGAAATTTTTGGCACTTAAAGCTGCTTCATATTGATGGCAAGTGTTACGTGGGCCACACACGGCCTTAATGCAATTAACTGGGTTACACCTAGATTTATGAGAAGTGATGTGTGGGCCAGATGTAACACCATTGTAATGAGCTGGTACTGGCCAGTTTAGCGGACTACATAGGATAAATCTGTGACTTAAGGCAGTCAAACTTAAGGCCATTTTAGGTCAAATATGGTTTATAAGAACTTAACTGAGAACAGATGTGGAACATATTTAAGACAAGCATTTATTGTTATCTAGGAAACAAAACAAATACAGGTAAAAATATGACCCCTTTTGCAGATGTGGTAAGTACATTGATGGTCCCATTTGGTTTCACTATGTTTTGCTTTCATACGCTTAAATCTTTTTTGTATCGTCACGGCCAAATGGATGAATGAACAAAACTACTGCCAAATGTGTCCGCGAGCGTTAATTCGCTGAAACACGTATTTTTTCTTGGGTTAAGGAGCTGATTGAGACAAAAAAAAGGAGCAAAAATTTAAAGATTGAGTTTCAAAATGTATTCAGCCATTAAAGATTTAAAGAACAGTCTGTCAACCTCTTTTCTCTCCATGCTCAATGTTTTTCTACATGGGAGTTTTTTTTTTTAATTCAAATGGAGTTCCAATTTGCTACATTTATGAGTTTTTTGTCTTTCTCCTTCCTAATGAGGCTTGGGTTGGTGGTCTTCTCATAAAAATATTTTGAGGTCCAGTTCTTGGCCCAATATTACTAACAAAATGAAGCCCTGCATGTTCAAATAAAACACCCGCACAAAAAGGCAAACTGAGTGGTGTAACAGAGGTTGAATGAGGTCAGCCAGATGAAGGTTCATTGAGTGGGTCTAATGGAAGTGGGTCTAATCCCCAATGCAAATTAATTTTTTCAAAGTCATTTAGTGTTGCTATTTGTGTTTTGCTTTGCCAAGTCAGAATGAGAGTGACAATTAGGCATAATAAGGCCCCTCCGTTTGTTCTCACGTCCCCTACAAAGTGTAAAACAGAGAGATGCCACGGGTGGATTCTCTCTAACTAAAATGACAGTCGTGCTGGCATTCAGAGACCTTCAGAAGACTTGAAAGTGTTAAGTGGAGCAGACGGGGTTTCGGAGAATTTATTACTGTTTGCTGACGTGCAAAGAATACCAGCGCGGGTTTTATGACTGAAGCTGACTGTGTCAAGCCTTTGTACATTATGTTAATTGTTTGGCTGTGTGACCCCTTAATTCTTTGGTAGGTTAACACCATGAGCCTCATTGCAGGCCAACCTTCTTAGCCATGTGAGACCCAACTTCAACTTGGAGATGGAGAGTTATTTACTTAAGAGAATCATATACATTTTTTTTTAGGAACAAATAGTTCAAATGGAAATTTAACTCATGTATCTCTCTCTCTCTCTCTTTACTCTCACTCTCTCTCTCTCTCTCTCTCTCTCTCTCTCTCTCTATATATATATATATATATATATATATATATATATATATATATATGTATATGTATGTACACAACATGATATTATATCTATTTATAAATGTTAACTTTTTGCACTTTTGTTTCAAAGCAAGAAGGTCTCTGGTTTCGATTTCGACAGGTGACCTTTCTGGATTATGTATGCTCTACCCATTGTGCATGGGTTTCTCCAGTTTACCCCCCTCACACACAATTGAGAAATATGCAGAAAGTTGACTGGAGAGCCAAAATTGGCCAGATGTGTGAATGAAGGCGTGACTGGTTGGATGTCTCTACGTGTGACAATGTGTTTACATCTTTAATATATATATCAAATTGTTGTGTTGATAGAGATAAGTGTGGACATTGCAGTTTTGGCAGTGTAACCACGGCAAAAGAAATCAACATTAAATGGGCAAAAATTCTAATAGGAATGAATACAAAATTGGATTTGGACTCTGCATGACCCTAATATTACAATAGCAATATCTTGAAATAACCATGGCGATAAAATTTACTAAACCCATACTAAATGTCCCATTGAAATTGAGGTGATTGAATTATAAAATTATCAACCCCACACATCTAAAAGTGACAGATCACAGACTGCTGTAATACAAAAATGTAAGCACCTATTTTGTTTTTTTTTTTTCCCACAGCTTTGTCTTCTTTCAAAATTAACTTTTGGGATGCTGTCTTTGACATTCTGCCAGGCTGCTCTCCTCCACATATGAATTCCTTAGTTACATCCATACTACATGTGCTGATTGTGGTGTTTGTCATGGGGCAGAGACATGCTTCCAGTGTCCTCGGCTTCCCGGTGATAGGCCAGTGGCTTTGAGTTTGCCAGCAGAATGGGGTCACTTGCTGAGATAAGGTCACACCTTAGGTAATGTTACATATCAGCACCTTCTTAAAATAATTGCCTCAGTCATTTTTTTGACAAAAGCAATTGTTTTGAGCCAAAACATATGGCTGAGTTTTTTGTGTTTTCTGAAAAACTTGAAACAATGACTGACTATTATTTTAAGAAGATGACATTATGACGTCCAATGTGCCATATTTAATGTCTGCAGGATGCAGAGTGTAAGATTCAGATGCAAGGGTGTTTGACCTCAACTTAAAGGACTGAACAATCATGTTCAGCAGCCATTGGAATTTTTGAATTGTCATTCTAAATCTGATATTTTTCTTTGTTTTCTCAGAGTGATGTATGGGCCTTTTGCCCTGATCATGTTTCCATTTTCAATCAGCTATGAGGCTGAGTGACTGTTAGCTGCCTGCCAAATCATCCTTTCTCCATATTAGAGATGACGGGATCCCTCATTCACAACTATTTTGTACTGTTTTGGATATTACTTGTTTCCCTCAAGAGGTTTTTCCCTTGACTCACAGTTTGACACAAAGATTTGCTCATTTTGATGGGGTACTGATAAAAACACTATGTGTCATTTGCGAGAGTGCACTAGGAATCTGCATGAACTCCCTCAGAAGTTTAGCACTCAAACAAAACCAATGGTGTATACCAGCTGATCTCATCCCTTTGGTGCATATTGCATATTAGCTCTAGTCAGGTAATGGGTGACTCCCCATTCCTCCCCTCTGCTGCTTTCGTCTGTAGAAGCAGCTGTGAAGGTTATTGGTAAGGAAAAACAGACAAACACAGGAAAGTGAGCAAAAGTGTGCTTCCTCCCCTGATAGTCATCATAATTCAAAACATTTTATCCGAAACATCCCCCGTTTGAAATAGGATTTTTGTCCATCACAAATTGGAAACAAGGGATTATACAATTATTACCATGAAGCAAGATAACACTGTCAGAAGATTTAGCAAATTAGAAATGACACTCTACTGTATCCTCTGAGGATGAACATTTCTTTCCAAATACATGGCAGTCTTTGTGTTCATGAGAATGCATTAATTAATTAATTCATTCATTCATTGTCCATAACACTTACCTTACTTATCCTGCTGTGTTTGGTCTGGAGAAGCGGAATGATTGTATGGGAGTGCAGTTTTGGATTGACAAAGTCTACACCCTGTGGTTAAGGGGACCAAACCATCAACATTTTCTTGGATAAAAAAAAGATGAATTATTGAACCTACTGGCCACAAACCAATGGTGTTTTGAAATGTCAGTAATGTTTTAAAGATGTTTCTCACTATCTGATTTGAAGACACTTACAAAAGAATGCAAAGGTCTTATTTGTATTCAGACCTCAATTAACACAAAATGAAAGCAATCACAAAAGGAATGTCACCCACTAACCATGCCAACTTGCAGTGTCCATATGTCCAATTCAATGATTCATTAGCCATGAGAGCTGCATTGTTTATTTTTGGTGAAATTGAAATTTGGCACTTTTTCAATCAATTATAACGTAAGGGCCTGTTTAGGGACAAACCAGCAACAGGGCTACATCAGAACTCTATCGTCTGGCAAAGATGTAAAAAAAAAAGAACGATGTGATGGAAAAACTCATGGGAATGTAAAACTACAAAATGATCCCGCAAAAAGCCAACAAACACAGTTGCTATCGATGCCAACACTATATATCATAGTGAAAAACCATTGGTACATGATCTGATATATTTTTTAATTAATTGGGTCCAGACATTTGCTTTGATGTCAAGTGGGGGGCTGCTTCGAACAGAAGTTTGAAGCTGCGCTGAGGGGAACAAAAGGTTGTGGCCTCATGTGGTCTTCCAAAAGAATACAAGGCTTCTTTGTCAATGTCCTCCTGAGCTCGGTTGGAACAAAGGGGTTCAAGTGAGTGCAACAAACAGCACACATCCCCACTTGAATTACTCTTTCAAAAGCAATGGATCAGTGATGTGCTTTTTTTTGTTTTCGGTAACCATTTGAAATCTCCCCAAACAGTTAACTTCTTAGCAGTTTGGCCTCGTAAATGTTAAATAGTTTTATTATATGGAATGTGGAACAGTGTGAGTTCCTTATTTTTACCTTGCACGTGCTGTTGCTTTGAATAAGCATAATCCACAATGTACATATGGGTGAAAATACGGACACTGCCAATTTGGGGAAGAATAGAATTGACGTTTTTTAGGTGGATGGTGACAATCTTGCCTCCTCTTTGTTCTATTCTCCCCATATTCGTAGTCCTTGTAGGTGTAGCTGTAAATCAATGACTTTACTTACTTAATAAATAACTTTAAATTGAATATTTTAAAAGCATTACAACATTTCTCAATCGTGTCTGATTCATAATGTTTTTGTTTGTTTGCTTAACACTAGCACACATTGTGACCAATATCAATGCTGAAAAAGGGACCTCTGGATAAGGGGATTTTTTTTTTTCTATATTTTCCGGTTTTACCCTGAAACATACAGCATATGACCCAGTTTAATAATTTATTTCCTCTTGTTCTGTGTAGGTTGTTCCAGCCCCTCCCAGCCAAGCAAAAGACCAGGGTTCACCCTGGACATGTCGACTGCTTAAGATTTGTGGGCAACGTTGTTTCAACATCACTTTATAACATGGTTGTGTTGTGTAATAAGTTCATATGTGTAACATGTTAGGCACATAAATTAAAATTATTTGTGGTTTCATAAATAGCAAGCCAGAAAATAGGCTGTACTCTTTATGTGTGCTTGACTTTATGTGTATTTCCTTACTTATTACTCTCAAATGAAGCCTGGTGAGCTATTGCCATGTCAACAACTATACTGCGTACATTTTCTGAACACTTTTTACAACCTCACAAGGGTTCACACAGAGAACCAAAGAAATGAAGGAGTTTACGAAATAGTATGTGTGGTCCAGTTATTCTCTCTCATTTATGGCCATGTGAAGTTATTGTTTACCATGAAGCTTTCATGGCGTTGCAGGTCACCCATCGTCCTGTCATGATACAGCAAAGTGGCTTTGTGAGCTTTGGTCAAACTCAGGTTGTAAAAATGGGAAATGATAAGATGTGCAAATATCTGTGAAGATACTGTTCACATGTTGCAGGTAGTACTTTTACATCCATCTGGTAGGATTATTTACTTTTTCAAGACAGAAGAACATAGAGTCCAATTGAAAACACAGTCTAGTCAGTTTACAAACAGAATGACTCAGAACAATTTTATACAGTGGTTGCAAATACTGAAGTTTCCTGTAGGATTGAACAAAACTTGGGGAGCCCCAGATGACAAAATCGCTGTTGTATGTGAAACATGACTGTAATTAATTATGAGGTTGTGTTTACATTTTTCGATCGAATAATTTCATTGGATCAGCAAAATTTCATTTTATCTGTATCCTTTACAGACCATGCACATCATCAGCTTCTTGAAATACTTTTCTTGCCTAAGTCCTTTTGTGACATTGTTTGCCTAAATCAACTCCGTATTCGAAATATGGCTCAGTTTTATGTGTTTTCTGAAAAACTGGAAAAAATTACTCGGGTGATTATTTTAAGAGGTTGACAAAATGGAAAACCTGAAATTCCGCCGACTTTTATTCACATTGAGTGACCACTCTCTCATCAGTAAAAGTCTCTTCATTAGCGTTATCAAAATTACTAGGTTTTCGTCTTCGACACCATAATGGTATTCATTTATGTCAAAACATTTTTCAAGGAGCTCATGCGGTGTTGTTTGCCCTCTGCAGTAGCTGTTCGGAAAGGTTGCAATGGAGGCAGTATGCAATGACAAGTCAAACAAGCTGTTGTTTTTTTGCCGAGCCAGAACAAGTAAATGTCAGTGGATTACCCAAAAAACTTCCTTTCCATTTGGCACGTCTTTGGAAATATGGGCAGCACCTCCGATTCTGGAATTGATGTGATCATCATGATTGATAATTTCCCATACATCTGTTGGATCACGTTGAAAGAATATCTTTCTCTTTGACTCGTCCATCTATGATATCTTTCCACTTTTGGTTTTGTCTTCATTCTGAAGTCTACCGTGGTTCCCCCTAACACAAAAATAGCACCTGTTTTCTCTCACATATGGTAAAATATATAAAAAAGAAATCTTTTCAGATCATTATTAATGTATTCTAGTTGTCTGAAAATAAGACACTTCTAATCCTTATTTTCCTTTTGCAAGTCATGCAAACTTGCAAATCTGTTATATCACTTGACTCACACTGTCGCCACATTTTCTGCAAAGATGTAATAATTTCATCCTTTTATAAATCACAGTTCTCGAAAGTTGCAAAGAACCTATCGAATGTGGAATCTATCTGCCTCAACATATGGTTTGGATATTTGGGGTTTTCTCGCCTTTGTTCTGTTCTGCCAAAGTGTCATGAGAGTCAAGACTCTCGTATTTGAATGGCCTGGGTTGAACCCTTCGCTGTTGCACCAGGGTATCTGCACGGAATATGTAACATTCATTCAACCTCTCTCAGATTTTTAAATCACTTTTATCTTTCTATTCTGATTTTGCCCTCCCCTTCCTTTTGGCCCGTCCTCGGTCGGGCTTCTCCTCAGCCAGCTGCTATGCTTCACTTTCTGTTTTTTTTTTTAATTCTCATTTCGCCTGCTCATTACTTTTTCTCGAAGAGGTTCTTCGTTCTCACTCATTCATGCGCTCTGCGGACCCTTTCTTGGTTCATTTCAGTTCTCTTCCTGAAGCACTCACTGTGGCCTTTCATTGCATCGGCTGCTCGCAGGCTATCGGGACAGTCATTTTCGGTCAATGAAACGATGCTCCGTTGAGGAACAATGAGCAACACTGTTTCATTAAGACACTACATTAGTTCTAGCAAAACAGTTGTCTTAAGTAGCACTGCAGATTTAAAAAGAAAAAAATGTGTCTCTCTAGCAAGCATCACCTTGGTTGATAAAAGATCCCTGCATCCTCAACACCAAGTTAAGAGGGAAATTTTTCCGTGTGTGGAGGTGGACGCTATACAGAATGTTCATATTCTTGTTGAAAGTTAATTCACTTTTTCATTTTCAGCATTTATTGCAGATCTTTATCCTAAAAATGTACTCTTGTATTTATAATGACCTACTATAAAATTGACCATAACCTCTTATCACTGTCCGGTTTGTTATCCTCCTTCCTTTTATTTTAATTTTTTTTTTTTTTTTTTATAATGGTGTCCTGCTAGCTAGAGCCTCACCAAACAATAGTTGCCATACATCTAGCTTTTGTATTTCTATTTATTTTGAATGTGATCCAGTCAGCCGTTGCCTAAACGAATGGACAGGAAGCTACAAAAATGAGTTGGCTGATATGAAAAGGAACCTATTGCAGTAAGTAGATTTTCAAATCAAAGTTATTTAATATATAGCTCTAATTCTCAACAGAGTAGTCTGTCTTTTTGAGATCATTAGTAGAGACCCAACATTCAATCATGAACAAGCCTTTTGCAACGGCAGCAAAGAAGAACTGCATTTTAACGGGCAGAAACCTGCGACAGATTCAAGCTCAGTGTTGGCGGCCTTCTGTCTCAACTAGCTAGCGTGTGAGAGAGAGAGAGAGATGGATCATGCAATATCCCTTGACTGCCTGGGCCTTTGGCAGCATTGCTCAGGGCTAGCCTAAGCCTGGTTTTAAGCCTGATTGTAAACAAAAAGATGGTATACGCCCCCCAAACCAAGATTTCAAAATGATTCCACTGAAGATGAACTTGGTAACTGAATACTTTGACTCCCGTTCTGCTTTTGGAGACTCTCGGGGCCGCAAGTAGCCCAGCGTTGTGGGAACATGAAGATCTGACCAGGTAAAAGGCTACTAAGAATCAGACTCAGCTTTATTCGCCAAGTATGTGTGACCATACAAAGAATTTGACTCCGGATATTTCTCTCTTCAGTGGAGTTACATACAAAATACAAACATCAGGTACTAAAAAGTATTTACAAAGAGTTCTTTCAGATATGATGGCACCTCGTCATGTAGGGCTTTGGAGGTGAGACGAAGAGTTTTGAATTATATTCTGAATTGTAGAGGGAGCCAGTGCAGAGAAGCCAATACAGGAGAAACAAGATCCCTCAATCTAGTTTTTGTACGGTCATGTGCAGCATCAGTCTGAATGAGCTGGAGAGTCTTTAACAACGTATTAGGATAGCCCAACAACAGTTACAATAATCCAGTCTGGAAAGACAAAAGCATGAATAATCATGAATATGGGTGTTAGCAAGGCTTACAGATTCATAATACCGAAAATTCTCACTAGCCAGCAAATGGAACTGGGTTAAACCCTTTTGTGGAAAGGCTGGCTTTATAGAGAAGGTGAGAGGTTTTGGAAACTTTGGAATTACAATTCAAGGCCATGACTTTTTCATTGAAACGGTTCATTGTTTTTGAATCACAATCCCTTCTTTCAGAGGCACAAAAGTTTGCTAGATTCATTACCTTTGGTTGGAAAACTGTAGGAGATCCTCTGCACAACAATAAATGACCGCGGGTGATTGGCAGTGTCACACCTCACTCAGACCAGGCTGGAGCCAAACGAGCATGCACCGTACTGCCTTGTCTGAGACTGCTTCCAAGTTGACAATCTGCTTTTTTTTTTAAATGATTTCTATGCAGTCCAAAAGGCGTTCCTTAGGAGTGCATAAAAACGCAAGTAATAATGAGGGAAATGTGGAAAATCTATGTGCAAATTGTATGGCAAGTTTATTCACAAGTAGTTTTATTGCCATTTAACATTAAAATTCGAGAAGAAGAGGAAGGATGAGAAAATGTGAACTGATATTGTCCATGTGTTTAAAATAGCTTCATTCCTGAATGTGGAGATCAACTACATTGCAATTTCTGTTATATCACAGCTGCCCAGGGAGGTTGTCAGCATGGGGTTTGCTATACAGTTTTTGTAATAAGCGAAAACTGTCTCCCAGATATGATCAGGAGGTAATATCACAAAGAATTTCATGGGTCAAATGTATTATTTTCTCTGCAGGAATGTCCTTTGGTGCTATGCAGGCGTTCATAAGAACACACATTTCTATGCAAATGCTTTCTGTTTAGCTTGGTACGGTCATTTCAGTTTTATGAAGTTGTTCAGACATGGTGGAATTACAATCGAGAAACTCAGATTACATTAACAAACAAAAAATTCAAATCGAAATAGGTGCTGCGTTTCAGTAAAAGTTGGGGGCAAAGGAGGTTATGAACCGAGTTATGCAAACATCAGTGTATCTGCTTAACTGCTTTTAAAAATTGAATAGGTAACTCAGTACATACTGTATGTGCTGAAAAGATTACAGATTTATGGTCAACCTATGTATGCTCTGAGCTGCTTATAAGTAACCCTAATCTCACTTGGTTATCCAGCAGCTCAGACAAGCTGAAAGACTTCTGAAATTGCATGTCTCAGTATAAACCAACTGCACCTAACTCAGGATTTTCAGCCCAGTTCATGTAATTGAAGTTATCCTCACAAGCACTTTGCTTATTGACGAAGTTTTTGTCTTACATTTCTCCTAGTCTCTGTGGCAGGCACTCTGAAAAGCCCCATCTAACGCCGCCATAGAATTTAAAAATGTTTCCTGGAAAACAGGGGCCGTAACGCCCGCTTTCGGTGAAACCACAACACGAAAGGCAAACTTGGGTTTACTTCATAATAAAAAAAAATAGACTCTTACGCGGTGAATTAAACTTAGTCTGATATTGGCATATTCAGTTGGGGGAAGATGCAGATGTAGCTTTGTTTCTCTACTGATTGATAATCCAAGAGATAAACAGTTGTAAGCAACAAAGGAAATAAATTAAAATGAAATGATTCAATAAGCTCCAATACAGGTCTCAGTACTTCGGCTAAAAGAAACGCTTCCATTTTTAATAGTGGGTGAAAAAGGCTGTTGAGACATTTCAACATGGAGGAAATAGTTGAAAGAACAAGGTGTTTTTATTTTGACAAAGCAGCACGGCCAGATGGGAGAGGAAGAAAACAAATGCTGAATCTGCTGCTTAATTAACAGCAGAATCACTCATTTCAGAGGGAGTTCCTTTCTATTCTTTCTTTAGCATGGATTAATCTTTGAGGAAAATCTGCAAAGGTCTGTGAATCTTGTGAAACAATTTCATTTAGTATTGAGACTAGTTGATTGCTCTATAGATTCTTTTCAAAAGAAAATTATTGGTATTATTATCAACAATAATTCAACAAAGGTCACGGTGGGTTGATGAAAAATGGGAAGGTTTTTTTTATTTGCAAACTGCTTGGTGACGTTCAAAATATACAAAATAAAGACACAAAGTAAGGGTATGGAAAGGGGATTGACATTTATCGACAGCTCCAGAGATGTTTGGAAAATGTCCTTTTAAAACTGGTAAGGTGCAAGTAAATCTTATTAGTCGGTCATCCCATCAGAATCACAAGGCTCTACTTCTTTCGTGTGTTGTCAGCATCTCAAAAAGTAATATGTGGTATTCAGCGAGAGAAACATACTCAAAATGGATTTATTCGCTGCTGGTATTATACTTTGGTCTGGACTCCAGAAACATTTCTCAGTACCTGCTACGCTGAATGAAATTCTTTCGTGCCAAATCTGTGGAAAAGGTTACCTTCAAGAGAATCTTTGGCTCTGCTAGCAGGGAGCCAGCCACAATTCAAATGTTACTTTTCTCCTTTTGAGTGATCTACAGGACTTAATTATCCACGTATAACAATTCCATCAAACCTGCGGGATGTCTTTGAAATAATATTTTAGAACTCAATTGAAAAGCCTTAAATGTGACTTGGATAGTTTACTTTTTCCCCTCATTTTGGACTGGTTGAACTTGTAAAAATTAACTTATAACGTTTATTGTGTCAAATGCAAATTCTTCATTTTTGTTTTTATAATAAAAGCAATAGGGTTTGGAAAGATGCCTTTATCAAAAAAGACCAAAGTTGAAGAGAAATGCATTGCAAGCTATGAGAATGGGGACACTCCAATCAACTCAGCGACCATTTTATTGACAGGTAAGAGACCTCAGCGGAGTTTCCTACCAGTGTTGAATGTTGCTGTTCACTATTAACCTTGTTTGTTAACCAGTGACAGAAAGGACATATTTTATATCAACTCTACCATGTATTAAATCCTAATTTATTTCATTTACTTTAATAGAATTAGTTAAAATTACAAGTAAAACTGGCAATAATGGATTTTCTTTGTACAGATTGTGACAAACACTTCATCACAGATATTAACAATAATGTCCTTTGCTGTGCTGCGAAAGCAAGTATGTTCATCCAAGACTGTAATCCGTAAGTCTTAAAAAAGGCCCTAAACTTGGTTTGGTTTACCAAATGGACATTTGTTTCCTCTCTTTTCAAGGAGATACAGGAATTGTATTTAACGTGACATTATGTTGCCTCCTGGTGGACTGGCAAAGAGCTAAATCACATACATGCACCAGGCAGCGTAGGGGTTTAGTTCTATAATCTTATTTCCTTATTTGCCCATTTCAATGATTAATTGAACAGGAACACAAGTAATCAACCAATCCACATTGCACATCAATGTAACCTAAAAAAAATTAGAAGACTTGATCTTTTTTCATCAGTAAGTCCAAAGAAGTTCTATGAAAATTCTCCTTGAATAAACATGGTGTAGACATTGATGTATCAACTTATGAAGGTGAACCAGGATGTATCAGAGTGCACTACAAGTGTTTTGCATTGATTCAACAATACCTGCGACATACCTACCCTTATCTAAAGAAATATGTTGCTTTTTTGCTGTTACTGTTCCCAGAATGAGCTTGTAAGCACTTAAAGTCACTGCGAACAATTAAAGGCAACATCGGTGCTGTTTCCCTTTTTTCAAATGCCCTTCAGTGTCCGTAAAATCATTGGTTTGTGCTAGTTTGATGAACACAGATTGACTTCAGTTAAAACAGTACAAACCTAATTATTTGCTTAACATCCATAAGTAGATTTAATTTAAAGTACATCTATAATATTTCAAAGTAAAATAACTCATGGCAATCCATAACACAGTCTGTCATCTTCTTGGACTCATTTCTGATCCTATCCATCCTCGTCACTCCTAAAGAGAACCTCAACATCTTCATCTCTGCTATCTCCGGCTCTGCCTCCTGTCTTTTGTTCAGTGCCACTGTCTCCAAACCATACAGCGTCGCTGGTCTCACCACTGTTTTGTAAACCTTTCCCTTCATTCTAGATGAAATTCTTCAATCATAAAGAGCCCCTGAAACTTTTCTCCACCCATTCCAACCTGCTTGAACCCGTTTCTTAACCTCTTTTCCACACTCTCCGTTGCTCTGGACTGTTGACCCGAAGTACCTGAAATCCTCCAACTTCTTGATCTCCACTCCCTGTAGCCTCACCGTTTCATCCGGGTTCCTCTCATTCACACACATACATTCTGTCTTGCTGCGACTAACCTTCATTCCTCTCCTTTCTAGAGCAAACCTCCACCTCTCAAGATTTTCCTCAACCTGTTCCCTGCTCTCACTACAGATCACAATATCAACTGCAAACATCATGGTCCATGGAGATTCCTGTCTAACCTCATCTGTCTGCCTGTCCATCACCACTGCAAACAAGAAGGGGCTCAAAGCTGATCCCTGATGAAGTCCCACCTCCACCTTGAACTTCTCTGTTTCACCTACAGCACACTTCACCACAGCCTCACAACCAGCATACATGTCCTTGACCAGTCTAACATACTTCTCTGTTACTCCAGACTTCCTCAAACAATACCAGAGTTCTTCTTTCGGCAACCTGTCGTATGCTTTTTTTTATGTCTACAAAAGCACAATGCAGTTACCTCTGACCTTCTCTGCACTTCTCTGTTAGCATTCTCAAAGCGAATACTGCATCTGTGGTACTCTTTCTAGGCATGAAGCCATACTGCTGCTCACAAATACTTCTGCTCTCAGTCTAGCTTCCACTACTCTCTCCCATAATTTCATTGTATTGCTCATCAACTTTATCCCTCTATGGTTACTGCAGTTCTGCACATAACCCTTATTCTTAAAAATGGGCACCATCGCACTTGTTCTCCACTCCTCAGGCATCTTTTCTTTCTCTAAGATCCTGTTGAATAATCTAGCCAGAAACTCTACCGCTGCCTCTCTTAGACACTTCCATACCTCCACAGATATATCATCTGGGCCAACTGCCTTTCCATTCTTCATCCTCTTCAATGCCCTCCTCACTTGACTTTTACTAATCTCTGCTACTCTGTGGTCTACAGTAGTCACCTCTTCTTCCCTTCCCTCTCTTTCATTTTCCTCATTCATAAACTCTTCAAAGTAGTCTTTCCATCTTCCCATCACTCTTCTAGCATCTGTCAATACATTTCCCTCTTTATCCTTAATCACCCGGACCTGCAGTACATCCTTTCCATCTCTATCTCTCTGTTTTGACAACCTGTGAAAATCATTCTCTCCCTCCTCACTGTTCAACCGAGCATACAAGTCATCGTATGCCCTTTGTTTTGCCTTTGCTAACCGTTTTCTCTGGATACATTCTTGCACTTTCTCATTCCACCACCAGGTCTTCTTATCTACTTTCCTTCCCGACGACACACCGAGTACTCTCTTACCGGTCTCCCTGATCACATTAGCTGTAGATGTCCAGTCATCTGGTAGTTCTCCCTGACCACCAATAGCCTTTCTCATCTCCTCCCTGAAAACCATACAGCACTCCTCCCATTTCAGCTTCCACCACTTTGTTCTCTGCGCTACCTTTGTCCTCTTCATCTTCCTTGTCACCAGAGTCATCCTACAAACCATCATCCTATGCTGTCTGGCTGCACTCTCACCTACCACTACTTTGCAGACACTGATCTCTTTTAGATGACCTTGTCTATACAAGATGTAGTCTACCTGCGTGCTCCTACCTCCACTCTTATAGGTTACCCTATGTTCCTGTCTTTCTGAAAAAAAGTATTCACAACAGCCATTTCCATCCTTTTTGCAAAATCTACCACCATCTGTCCCTCTACATTCCTATTCCAATGACCACTCTCTCATTTCTGGGGATATTCTGCATGAATTCATCAAACTCATTCCAGAACTTCTCTTTCTCCTCTAACTCACATCCTACCTGTGGGGCAGAGCCACTAACAAAATTGAGTATTGCACCTTCAATTTCTAGTTTCAGGCTCATATGTCTATCTGACATTCTTTTCACCTCCAGAAGATTCATAACAAACTCCTCTTTCAAGATAACTCCTACTCCCCTTCTCTTCCTGTCAGTACCATGATAGTACAACTTAAAACCTGCTCCCAGGCTTCTAGCCTTACTACCTTTCCACCTAGTCTCCTGGACACACAGTGTATCCACCTTCCTTCTCTGCATCATGTTAACCAACTCTCTACTTTTTCCTGTCATCGTCCCAACATTCAAAGTCCCTACTCTCAGTTCCAGACTCTTGCCTTTCCTCTTCTCTCTCTGCTTCTGAACACGCCTTCCTCCTCTCCTTCTTCGACCCACAGTAGCCCAATTTCCATTGGTACCCTGTAGGTCATCGGCACCAATGGCGGTCGTTGTTAACCCGGTCCTCGAC
>CAAKHD010012177.1:0-7500 GCA_901007705.1 Fistularia tabacaria
CTTTCAAAGTACTCTTTCCATCTTCCCATCACTCTTCTAGCATCTGTCAATACATTTCCCTCTCTATCCTTAATCTTCCAGAACTGCTGTACATCCTTTCCATCTCTATCTCTCTGTTTTACCAACCTGTATAAATCATTCTCTCCCTCCTTACTGTCCAACCGAGCATTCAAGTTATCGTACGCCCTTTATTTTGCCTTTGATGCCTCTATCTTTACCTTACGCTGCATCTTCCTTTTCTCCTGTCTGTTCTCTTCAGTCCCCTCAGTGACCCACTTTTTCTTTGCTAACAGCTTTCTCTGTAAACACTCCTGCACTTCCTCATTCTACCACCAGGTCTCCTTATCTACTTTCCTTCCAGACGACACACCGACCCGTTTCCCTGTTCAAATTAGCTGCACTTGTCCAGTCATCTTGAAGCTCTCCCTGACCACCAAGAGCCTTTCTCATCTCCTCCCTGAAAACCATACAACACTCCTCCCCTTTCAGCTTCCACCACTGTGTCCTCTGCTCTGCCTTTGTCCTCTCAATCTGCCTTGTCACCAGAGTCATCCTACAAACCAACATCCTATGCTGTCTGGCTACACTCTCCCCTACCACTACTTTGCAGTCACTGATCTCTTTCAGATTACCTCATCTATACAAGATGTAGTCTACCTTCGTGCTCCTACCTCTGCTCTTATAGGTTACCCTAAGTTCCTGTCTTTTCTGGAAAAAAAGTATTCACAACAGCCATTTCCATCCTTTTTGCAAAGTCTACCACCATTTGTCCCTCTACGTTCCTATCCTGGATACCAAACCTGCCCATCACTTCTTCATCACCTCTATTGCTTGCACCAACATGTCCATTGGAGTCTGCCCCAATAACCACTCTCTCATTTCTGGGGATATTCTGCATCACCTCATCTAACTCATTCCAGAATTTCTCCTTCTCCTCTAACTCACATCCCACCTGTGGGGGCATAGCCACTAACAACAATGAGCATCATACCTTTAATTTCCAGTTTCAGGCTCATAAGTCTATCTGACATTCTTTTCACCTCCACAACATTCCTGATAAACTCCCCTTTTAAGATAATTCCTATTCTATTTCTCTTCCTGTCAGTACCATGATAGAACAACTTAAACCTGCTCCCGGGCTTCTAGCCTTTCTACCTTTCCATCTGGTCTCCTGGACACACATTATATCCACCTTCCTTCTCTGCATCATGTGAACCAACTCTCTACCTTTTCCTGTCATCGTTCCAATATTCAAAGTCCCGACTCTCAGTCCCAGACTCTTGCCTTTCCTCTTCTCTCTCTGCTTCCGAACATGCCTTCCTCCTCTCCTTCTTCGACCCACAGTAGCCCAATTTCCACTGGTACCCTATAGGTTGTCAGCACCAATGGCGGTCGTTGTTAACCCGGGCTTCAACCGATCCGGTATGAAATTCTTAGGTCCGATTTGCACATTTGGTTTTGGCAAAAGTTTTACGCCAGATGCCCTTCCTGACGTAACCCCCTGCATTTATCCAGGCTTGAAACCGGCTCAGGGAGACACTTACCTGTGTCCTCCCTGAGTCTGGCCCCAGGAAACACTGGGTTGTGCCGCCCTGAGGCTGCATTTTCTAGCAACCTCTCTCGGGACACCTAAAAAGGGTTGGTAGTCTAAACTGCTGTTGGATGCATAGGCACACACAACAGCCAGAGTGGAAAACTTCAAAGTGGAAAAGAGTCCAACCCTCTAAATCCCTCTGGTTCCAGAGCCTAAGTCATGCGTCCAGGTGAGTTTCACTATATTTAGCCGGAACCTCTCAGCCTTGTGCACCAGTTCAAGCTCCCTCCAAGCCAGAGAAATAATGTTCCATGTTCCTACAGCCAGCTTCTTCAGCTGTGGATCAGTCCACCAAGGTTCCCCGCTCCAGCCACCACCCAGCTCACATCGCCCCTGACTCCCAAATTTCAATATAATTGTCATCAATTGTCATGTCAATATTTTGCCTAGTGCTATCACTTTAAAATGATCGAAGTAAAATGTGTTATCTGTGCCTTGCTATTATCTAATATGCCCCAAGAAGTATCTTCCAAAGTGGGTTGAGGCAACCCACGAAAAGAAGACAGTTGGTCACTCGGTCATTGATTATTTCTACTTTATGTGTAAAAATCTCATGAAACTATTACATCGCAAAAAGTGATCTACATAGGGTATTTCATTCACCCACTTCCTTGTTTTTGAGTGGCAAGGATAGATAGGATTTGTATTGTAGGACACTATTCTGTTGCTTCAAGGTACAAGATAACACAGAGATGATTAGTTTGCTGATAGCAGCAACAGTATTAAACCCTGTTAAGGCCCAGCTACAATAATGATAAAAAATAGCTATAAAAGTGCTGTTGTTTCTTACATTTGGAAATTTTATGACTTCATGACTTTCTTATGGGAATAAGTGTAACATTGACAACTGGTGGATTTCTGTGTGTAGTTTTCATGAACTCCCAGTGCTTGTGTGGGTTTTCTCCAGGTTCCCTTGGTTCCTATAAAATTCAAAAACATGGAGTAGATGAAACAAAGAATGAAATGTCCATGATTATGAATGAGAAAGTGAATGGTTGAATGTCTGTGTATGTGCACCCTGTAATTGACTGGTGGCTGGTCAAGGGTATACCCAACCTGCTAACCAGGAACCAGAAAAGCGAAGCAAAAAGGAATGAAAATGGGAAGCACATGAGGACCCCCAGAGTTAAACTCAGTGAACATACTTTAGTATTTGACCCAATAAGAATGGTAACAATAGCATCTCCCTGAGGGGAGAAATGAGGATATTTCAAAATTCATTCATTCATTCACTATGCTGTTAATTTAAAAGCAAAATTGTTTCATTGTTCATTTTTGAATGTAAGTCTATCACTACATGGGAACAAACCTACACATGTAAATTAAATTATTCAAATGCAGCAGTTTAACTGCATGACAAAAAAGCCTTGATAATTTGTTTTAAAAGATAAGCAGTATATTGTTGGTACAGTTTCAACAATTGAGTGAGTGGCCATTTAATGAATTGTGCCTCAGTAAGTCTCAGGACATCTCACACAATGTGTATGGGTCTGCATGTTGAAAAATAGCACACAAAAGCCAGGTAATTTCATCAGATCTGCCTGTGGCTCTTTTGTTCAGCAACATGGCAGAATGAATGAATGTGTTATACAATCGTTAGATTGGTTTACAATATAAATTACTTTGTTCAGGGGTAGTTCAAAGTTCCCCTCTTGTTCTAATGATTGGGCCCTGTTTTATAATCAAATTATGTGAAATATGTTACTGATGAATGTAATCATCACAAGGAGAAAACATACATAGAAGCGTTCAAGCAGTCAGTTTTAATTTCAAATGCTGCATAAATCCTTTTTTTTCGCAAACAGCAAGTAAAAAAGATGATAGAATCTGAATAAAAAGTAAGTATGAAAGGCTCAGGTTTCCCGTGTGAGGTTATCTTTTAGTTCTGATGTTTTATTGCCCCACTTTGCAGCAAGTATGTGCCAATTACGCAAGTTTTTCACAAGGGTAAAAAACTCATTCACCACTGCCAGATAAACAGGTAGATTTTATGTTTTACTTTTGTTCTAAATTAACCATAGGTACAAATGCTACATCAAAGACGAATTTTAGAATAGTGCTTGAGGCTGTGAAATATATGTTTACTGAGGAAATGAATCAAGTCGATCCATTTTCTCATGGACATTATATAGGCAGTGTTATGTTGATGGCAATGGAGTCATCAGTGGTGTCCTTCAAGGAACAGCAAAACCTTTGTAGTGAATTCATGAGACACTCCATCAAGACACATCTGTTAAAGTTTTAATTACATCATATATAATATTATATCTTATATCATTTTAATGGCCTAATGTTTTGATTAAATGGGTTCTGTCATGGTCTATACTGCTTATCCCTAACTGGGGTTCACCCAGGACCGGTCATCGGACAGTCACTCACCCATTCACTCATTCATAGCTTTGGACAATTTGTAATTGTCAGAAATACTGTTTTTCTCTTTCTTTTTACTTGGGGTGAGAGTGGGGGTGGGGGGGGCAGAGAACTAGGGGACAACCCAACCTTCCAAGTATGGAGAGAACAAGCAATCTTCAGATAGAAAATTCCCTGTCAGGATTGAACCAGAATCCCTCTTGCTTTCAGGCACTGCAACCACCATACTACTGTGTTCTAAGTAGAAACGGCTAAAACTGAATGAATATCTCACCTACCATTTTGCCTCAGAGACTGACTGTCAAGACGTCAAAATTCCCAGGAGAATGGGGACAAACAAACTCTTCCGCTTCAATGAGGTGACAATTCCTGGTCCTTCAGTGAAATAAAAATAAATAAATGAATAAGAGAACCAGACTGTTATACAAACATCCATTGGGAACCATTTTTTTTTTTTACCTCATCAAATGAGCCTGATTTTTACCTTCATATATGTATACCTTTGATACTTCTTTGAATGTCAGGTCTGTCACAAGCAAACCTTTGCCACCTCTGATTTTCAATGACTAGGAAAATGTACTTGGGCATTTTCTTGCGATAAATACAAAATACAATTTACAGTCCAAATCATTCATCTTATGTATTTGATGCCTATATGAACCATATTCATTGACGTCAGAAAACAAAGCATTTTAGAAATCAGATTTCACAAACCAGACCTGATTTGTGCCTGAAATGGCAATGTCATTTTGTTCTACATATAAAGTAATGTCAGATGTTCCTCTCAAGAGAAGGTACAGGCCTACGTGTTGAAGGAGAAATACATGTTACTCTGTATTTCGAATAACCCTCGGTGGTTTGTATCAACACAGTTACTCCATTGTAATAAAGTATCACATTTCAATACAAAGCATAATCAATTTTCTGCCCATCTGCTGACTATCTGCAGGTAATTCCAACTTATTCCTGTGAGGTGAAGTTTGCATTAAATGCTTTGTCTGTATTCCCAACGGACCACTTTGATGTTCATGCTTATCTCATCGCATACATTTCTTTCTACACTCTGTAACCATCACAATTAATTCTTCTTCAACACCATTACACCTCAAATGCTATTTTCATCACAGCAATTGGCTCATCTTGCCTCCATGTGCCTGCTGGTTCGTGTGTGCATGTGTGTGAGTGTGTGTGTGTGTGTTTCTAGTAGATATTACTCATGTTCTGGGGACATATGTGTCTTGTCATATTGTGGTTACATACCTCTAAATGAATGTCTTTCAGTTTTAAGGTGAAATCCTGATTGGATTAATATTGGTAAGGTAAGGTTGGGGTTGGGAGTCAGGCTGTAGGACATTGTTATTGTTATGTGATGTCCTCTGAAGGGACAGAATCGTTAATGTGTGTGTGTGTGTGTGTGTGTGTGTGTGTGTGTGTGTGTGTGTGTGTGTGTGTGTGCGTGTGTGTGTGTGTGTGTGTGTGTGTGTGTGTGTGCGTGTGCCTGTGTGCGGCAGAAGGGTGGGGGTTACAAATGTAAGATAGAATGAGAGCAAGTACCATGCAAAGCAATATTTCCACTGCGTGTAAGTCTTTTGAAGATAATTCATCTACACTTTCAAGGTGAGATCAATCGGATTGTTTCCCTTTCTACTTTTTCTGAGACAAATTCAAAATTAATTTTCAAATGCAACAATGTTTGCCTTTGACTTGCAATTGGTTTCATTTAGGGTTGTGCAGAGGATACAAAATATTGAATTGTAATTAAAAGTAGCAGCAGCACATCGTTTTCTGACACAATGGCTCACTCAGTTATGTTTCATTTCAACTGATTGATTTTATTTAATAAAAAAGCAGGCCTATAGTCATCATAAAAACACATTTTCAAAGGGAAACAGCCCTCATAGGGATACAAATTAAATTATTTTCAGACCCTGATACATTTTTTGAATATGAAATACAAGGCTTTGAAGAGTTATAACAATCAAGAAAGGTGAGAAATGTATGAAATAGAGACAACAGCTGTTCCGTTGCTAGCTCTTGAATGTATAATCTTGCAGGTAATAACTGACTGATAAAAGCCCACAAAACTGATAACGGGGACTTGCTGACCAATGCCCAGGGTTAGGTAAAGACCTTTGGAAATGATTTGGTACATTGGATTTGTGCTTCTAGAGTTCTCAATTAAATCTCCACTAAACCTTTAATCACCTTTATCATTACTCATATTAAAGGCCATTCAGCATCTGAACTACCTGATATATGCTGAGTTGAGAGGTTTTCCATGTAGGTCTGTCTAGAGATTGTGAGCTCATAGTGCTGTCGTAAATCTTGCTTGAATAGGATAGGATAGGATAATACTTTATTGATCCCCATAGGAGAAATTCCTTTGTTGCAGCTGCGCAACAATAACAGTATCAAAAAAGATAGTCAAAATGTAAATAACAACTAAACAATTAAAAGCAATATAAACATTTAAAAACCAGAAAGACAAAAAACAACAAAAAAATATACACACACACATACATATACATACATACATACATACATACATACATACATACATACATACATACATACATACATACATACATACATACATACATACATACATACATACATACATGCGTATGCATTTATATATGTGTGTATATATCTTTCCTTTTTGATTTTTTTTTTCTGATGTTGCTGCTGCAACACCCGAATTTCCCCTATTTGGATCAATAAAGTATTGTCCTTTCCTATCCTATCCTATCCTATCCTATATACATATACACATACACACAAACACATATATAAGATAAGTAAAGAGAGTAGAATAAACTAATAAACAGTAAGGGTGAGAGTAGAATAAATAAGTAAACAGTAGGGTGAGAGTAGAACCAAAATTGACATGTTGGTGCAGGCAATAGCGGTGATGAAGAAGGGATGGACAGGTCTGGTATCCAGGATAGGAACGTAGAGGGACAGATGGTGGTAGACTTTGCAAAAAGGATGGAAATGGCTGTAGTAAATACTTTTTTCCAGAAAACACAGGAACATAGGGTAACTTTTAAGAGCTGAGGTAGTAGCACGCAAGTAGACTACATCTTGTATAGACAAGGTAATCTGAAAGAGATCAGTAAATTCAAAGTAGTGGTAGGGAAGAGTGTAGCCAGAGAGCATAGGATGTTGGTCTGTAGGATGACACTGATGACAAGAAAGATTAAGAGGACAAAGGCAGAACAGACGACAGAGTGGTAGATGCTGAAGGGGAGGAGTGTTGTATGGTAACTACATGTAACTACAGCTAATGTGATCAGGGAGACAGGTAGGAGAGAACTTGGTTTGTCGTCTGGAAGGAGAATAGATAAGGAGAATGGTGGTTGAATGAGGAAGTGCAGGAGTGTATCCAGAGAAAGCAGTTAGCAAAGGAGAAGTGGAATACTGAGGGGACTGAAGAGATCAGACAGGAGTACAGGGAGATGCAGCGTAAGGTAAAGTTAGAGGTAGCAAAGGCAAAACAAAGGGCATGCGATGAATTGTATGCTCGGTTGGACAGT
>CAAKHD010012177.1:12500-60609 GCA_901007705.1 Fistularia tabacaria
AGTTTGCAAATGTCCACCTTTATTTATTGATTTATCTATTTTTTTCAAATACTACATGAAATAAAGCAGTTACCTAGTTAAAGAGCTTTTTCTTCCTGATTTTACTGTGTACCTTATACTGGTTGTTCACGGACATCGGACCGAGTATTATGGCTGATGCTGAAGGTCTGTTTAATGCATTATGGTAAAACATATGATGTTTCAGCTGAAGAGGAGAGTTTGCTAGATTTTAAATACATTGTCTTATTGTCAACACAGACGGGGCACACAGAGTGTTTACCCTCAGTCTTCTCTTTTGCTCTGGTTTTCCCACAGGAATATGTTCCCTCATTGGCAATAGCACACTGCTGATTGTCTCCTACAGGAAAAAACACCTCCTTAAGCCAGCAGAGTTCTTCATCATCAATCTAGCTGTTAGTGACTTGGGCCTGACTGTCTCCCTTTACCCGATGGCAATAACATCTAGCTTCTACCACAGGTATTACATCAGGAACCACACATTGGGAATTAAAGTAGACAAAAAATGGGTCTTTTTTCAGGCTAAATATTTCAGGTTTGACTCTATTGTTGGCTTGTAATTTGATTCTCATGGGCTTCGCATATGAAGAGTGATTCTTATACTATTCCTCTCTTTTCCTTTTCTCATCACCTTCCTCATTGATTTTTCATTTTTTTCAATCTTGAACTGCACTGTCCCCCTTCTCTTCACTCACACCCTTGCCCGCGTATGCAGGTGGCTGTATGGGAAAACAGTATGTTCCATATACGCTTTTTGTGGCATGCTGTTTGGCATCTGCAGTCTGACCACTCTAACTCTGCTCAGCATGGTGTGCTTTGTGAAAGTATGTTATCCACCTTATGGTAAGTGTTAAAAGACACGGCTGTTGCTGAGTCAAATGGACAAGATTAACCACCATATCCTGAAGGGCCCAATTGTTGATTTGTCAATAGAAGAAAAGGACATGATGATCCCCTCACAAGGAGCAGCACTTTACCTTTTCTTTCATGCCTGACAAGTCCAGCACTCGATATGTAGTAACTGTGATGTTGCTTAATGTAGTGTAATGAGGGTTTCTGTTTGATGTCAATCGGATGTGTTTTCTTTGATGGTGTCGCAAGGCTTTCATTTAGTATACATTAAATGTTACTCATTTGTTATTAACCAGGTTCCTAGAATGCTACTATAGTACATTTCTGCAGACAACAGATGTGTATAATCTCAAAGCATGTTATACATGAAGTAATACAGCTTGCCTGGTTTTTCCAGTCGTGAGTTTACTCTTCCCATTGCTCTTGCCAGAAGTACTGGACAGGAAAGTATTCAGCTTTTATTTATTCACAGTTTTACTTAAATGAAAAAAGGCATCATTGGGTAACTTAGCACAGAAAAGTCAACCTGCTAGGAATCTCTCCCTGAATCCCCTTGGTCTCCGAATGTCCCAGATTTCCTGTCATTCTTTCAAACTTTTTTTGAGTTTAGAAATAAAGGCATGGATTTATGGTCTGCATGCTGCTGTCCACACATAGCCTGAATCGCATGCTTTGTTTGTAAACCATGAACGAATGTATGAAGCCAACCTGGCTGCATAGAAGGCACTAACTGACATGATTAACGTACATAACTTATGTTGGAGTACTTTTTTCACTTCTTTAATTATTCAATGTTCCAATAAGCATGGTTGACATGATAATGAGGTGTCTATGAACAATTAAAAAACGGTTGTACTTGCCTCAGCAACACAAACTTACAAAAGTAATGTGCAGAGATGCACGGTAAATTAGGCAAAGCCTTCTCCATGATCAATCCATAAACGGAGGTAAAAAGAATTAGATAAATAACAGTTCATGAGTGATAGCTAGATCTATGACCTGATATAAGCAACTGTACTTAATTGGCAGCTAACAACATTCAAAATTGTATCTGAACCTTAAAGCTGAAAAAAATATATAGATAAGCCAGAAAATGGAACAGTTCAGTCAGCAGCAACCTTTACTGAACCTTTACTGTCTCAAGCATTAGAAGATCTGGAAAATAAATTCATATTATATCTACAATTAGCATTTTACCGATACTTGGTTTTGTAACAGTAACTATTGCAAAAGTGTCTCATATAGTGTCATATACCTTCATAAGAATTGAAGATTTAAATCCTAAAAAGTTGGTAAGCTTTTGCATATCATTGTGACATGATGGTTCCAGTGTTTATTCCATCAGGAGGCCTTCTCTGTGTAATAATGTATTCATTTTAATAAGGATCCACCTCTGGGGATGGTTAATTTTTTATCGTAAGAATTTGAGAGACCCAGGAGAGCTTCGACCTTACTGACCATAGCAATGTGTGATATCATAAGTGTTATTTTAGATTTTGAAGTGCTGATCATATTTATTCTTTAAGTTCTATCCTACATTTATAGTGTTATTGATCTGGACCTGGATGCTGAGGTGAGGAATCAACCTGTGACGAAACTATCAAAGTTTTGTCCCTGTGACGTGGTTTCAACATTGGCCTTTTTTTATCTAGTAACCTCATCTTACATGCAACCAATGACAATCCTTCTCAGAATCGATTATCACTGACTTGCTGTAACTGTATTTTAATTTACTGCTTTTTGTAGGAAACAGGTTTAGCTTGGTTCATGGACGCCTGCTGGTTGGCTCTGCTTGGGTCTATGCACTGCTGTTTGCCTGCTTTCCACTGGCCCACTGGGGAGAATATGGACCTGAGCCTTATGGCACTGCCTGTTGTATTGATTGGCGCTTGTCCAATCAGCGCACCACAGCACGCTCCTACACCGTTGCATTATTTGTCTTCTGTTATATCCTGCCATGCTGTGTTATTATAGCATCCTACACAGGAATATTGGTCACTGTGAATGCATCCCGCAAAACAATGGAGCAGCATGCATTAAGGCAGACACACATGAGCAGCATGCAGACCATTATTGTGAAGGTAAGAACTCTGTAATGTATGGAAAGCCTGCTCATCCTTTAGAAGACCATGAGTTTACACTATTAATCCTATTCATGAATCCCCACTACACACAAAGGAGTATTATATGATAAATGAATCACTACTGGAGTTGAGTCAATCTGAAACTCTGCGCGTTTGGAATTCTATGAACACCTTTATTGGATGTCATCATAATTGTGTCACCATCTAATCACATTCCCAATGTGCTAGTAATTACTAATTTAGTTGGTAGTAACGCTATCAGATGAAAAAGTGTCGCCTACAAAACTTGAGTAATGTTTACTCATTAAAATTCATGAATTCTTGTAAAAAGTGGAACCAATATAAACACTTTTTCTGATATAACATGAAAGAACTAGGGATTAATTTAAAGCCAATCCCTTATGGACTGTGCTCTGGCACTTCGGTCCCCACCAGTTGGAGAGCTGTGCAGTGAACCCAGTAGATGTCGCTGTTACTTCAAGGTGTTTTTAATGGCTCTGGTTGAAAGACGTTTTTAATTGTTGTGATGTTATGGTTAAGCTATGTATTTTTTGCCCCTTACTGCTTTGCACTCGATCACTGCTGCACTGAGGTCAGACCAGCATTCACATCTGGAACAAGTTCACCATGCACTGCAAAATCACATTTACTTATAAGTCAGCAGCACTATGTGAAAAGTTCACTTCCAACCTTACAGTGTTGGTAAGATTAGAGTGCAAGAACTGCTGCAGTCTCAGAGAACATACAATGTTGTTATATAATATAATTAGGTTCACAGCCATGGCTTTGATACTGTTTAAATCTGACTAATCAAGTGTGAAGGATGAGTCTAGTTTGTTGTTTCTTGTTTTTTTTTTAAACCTGTTGATGCCACATAATCTATTCACTTGTGACTTGCAAGGGTAGTGTTTTGTTTTGTTTTGTTTTTAATTTCAGGATCAGATGGCAAAATTGCTGGGGAGCCAAAAAAATAAAAATACATGCATAGTTGAAAGTTACACAGACATTTGAGTTAAAATGAATTATTAATGACCGTTTAATATTAGGACAGACTAGTTTGCCATTATGACTAACATCTAAGTGAAAATCGCAAGTACTGTTGCAACTCTTAAATTCTTGCCACAGTAAAATGATTTGCAATTCAGATATTGTTATTCTTTATGGAAATGTTGAAGAATGTTACACGGTGTGCCCCCACAAACCACATACTGAGTTGTTCACTTTTAGCTTATATAGTGTAAGATCCTGTTCATGATGCACTTATATCCCCATTCTTTGTTTCCTTCTTTAAGCTCAGTGTTGCTGTTTGCATTGGTTTCTTTGCGGCATGGAGTCCGTATGCTGTGGTGTCCATGTGGGCTGCTTTTGGACACATTGACAACATCCCTCCTCTGGCATTCGCTATGCCGGCCATGTTTGCTAAATCCTCCACCATCTATAACCCAATCATCTACCTAATGCTTCGGCCAAACTTCCGCAGGATAATGCGCAGGGATGTTGGTACCCTTTACCACATTTGTCTGAAGGGCTGCCTCTGTTCCAACGGCTCTGTGAAATGCCGCTCCGGGCCTAAGATCGAAGTCAGACTCAGCATTGTTGACAGACAGGCCTGCCAGCTCCCTTCACCAAACTCCTCTACTCACCCTCCCATGATAGGGTTAAAGGACATCAGCTGTGAACACTGCAACGATGCTTTGGAAACCCTCAGACCCTCCTTTCATACATGTGGCACATTCAATTCTGCTACCTGTGGAGAATCATCCAAGAATCACAACATTTCAGTCTCCCAGAAAAAAACTGGAAAACATCCAGAGTATGTGTCAGAGGTCGACTCTCACTACAATGTGTGCTAAAAGAACTTCAGAAACAGACGTTCTCGATCCTGATTCAGAGATGGTTCCAGGGCAGGCAAAAGTGGCTTGGTCCTAATGTTTTCTCCAAACTAATGTTGACATAATAGCGTGGGACATATTCAGCAGGATTTGTTGTGTAAGATGGTCTGTAATGTAATTCATACATTCATGAATTTTGTAAAGAGAATGTACTCCTTTACAAATGTGGTTCACACATCCTACAGTTTTGTTTTGACATTGTTAGAGGCCTAATAAATATTAAAATTATATAATAATTGTGTGGCACTTCCAAAATACACCCTGCCTGAATATCTCAAGGTGTTCATGCAGTCAAAAAAACAGTCATTTAGGGTTACCAGTTGATATGATTGTACTGCAAAATGAAAAAATAAATACAGTGTTCAGTACCTAATTAGTATGACATAAAACTGGTACCTTCATGTTTCATGCAGACACGTATGCATTATGGTTCTTCTATGTACATACATTCCAATGGAAGCTTTCTGCAGGCATATTGAAATTGGCAGAATGCATCCCTATATTACTGCCACTGATACGTTAGTATGTAACCACAAACCCAACTTGATTTCAAAGGGACAGTTCGGTAGCTGCTGAATAACCCAGTAGTCAGTGCCCTTTTCTGCTTTTGAGTCCCGATTGCCTCAAGAAAAATCTTTCCTTTTTGGCACACTGTATTATATGGATGGAGCATCGATACAAGACTTCATATGGGCGGCTCAGCTACTTTCTGTCAATGGCAAATTCTCTTTTGAGCATAACAATGATGTCAAGTCTGAGTTTCAAAATCCTGTTGTTATAAATGAACTGGCTCAGTTTTAGTTAGGGGAAAAACAACCGATTTAACAACAAATCTCATCATATTGAACATGAGTCTGCAGCATCGGCAGTGATGGAGCTGAGATTTTGTGGGTAAACCATGACTGACCGACCAAAAGATGTCCCCTAGTGCTTCTCCTCGACACTACGTAGACTGTCAACATGACATAATTGGACCCAACGCTTGCACATCTATCCACCCTTAGTCACCAGGGCAAATCATCCTCCCTTGTTGATTTCAGATTCTAAAAGGTTTTTACAATCGTCACAGACAAAACAGTGCTGCGGGCAGGATCTTGCCTCATCTACCTCCAATAAGAGCAAAGGAGCTACCAACAGACTCCATGGATCCGTAGACATTTGAGCTGCCAGCTTTTACTACAGCTTGTTTTTGTTATTAAACTTAAATATATCGTGCAGGTCATTTGACTCCCTTTGGCTGTAGCAATATTCTTCTGTTCCTATCTAATAACCGGTGACGTCTGACAGTATAACAGAATGGCTTATTTGTGAAAGTCATAAGGCATTAATGTCTTTTGGAAGCATCATTGATTTTTTTCAGGTATTCTGAAACTTATTTCCGAGCCGATATAAAAGTGTTTAAAATGCACTTGGTGCTTTGATTGTGTCAAAAGTTTTGATGCCCCACACACTAAATTATTAAATTTTTGGTGTCCTTGCACACAAATTAAGAGCGTTGAATTTTAAGGGTACCCTCTAATCACAAACTAATTTGGATGTTTAAACTTAATGGATATATCTAACTAAATGGAATTTCCAATTAACCAAGTAAAATACGCAAATACAAAACTGCTGCACATTTAACATTCATGTTTGTTGATGCTGAATTGCCAGTGTGGCTCATTTGGTAGCTCCAGCTTGTGTTGTCAATCGTAATCACTGCGGAAATACTTGTCGACTGTACTGCTCTGTATTACTGAGACAAACAAAATGGGCATTTGTGATGGCTTAGAAGAAATTATGACATTGGTTCTCGACAAACAGCTAATCCACATCTTAGTGCCTTTTTGTTCCATTTCCCTCCAGAATAGATGAAGAAACCCCAGTTCCTGTACTGAATTGCCCATTGGAGTTATGATTTTGCTACAAAAAAATCAGTTACTTCACTGTAGTATCTAATTTTAATATTTTATCAAGATTATTCTCTCTTAATTCACCTATTCTGATTGGCTATTATCATAATGGTTATAAGTAGTTTTTCCAGTGCAATCACTTGGCTAAAGATTAATGGAAGTACTCATTGCTTAAGTTTGTCTTGGTAAATGGTCTTGTTAAAAAATGTTTTTGAAGTTTGAAGTATTGGCTTGCCTCTGATCCAAAGGGCTCCTTCAGAACTGAGCACCATGACCTGGATGACAGAACCTTCATAGACATGACATGAAATATCCCCTATTTCCATGACTTGTAGGAGAGTCATTTAATGTTTCCATTTCATTTTGCTGCAATGCCTGGCCAAAGGATTTTTTAGGAGAAAAAAAACAAAGCAAGTAGTTTGCATAACAACTACTGGCATAGATATATGGTTCTTGATCAGGTTTCAAAAAACACTGCAAAAGAGCAGACTGCTGATCAATATCAACAGCATTTTACAGAAAACTACTTCACCAAATACTCAACTATTCAAGGTATGATTCGCATCCTGATCCTAGTGAGACACCAAGCATGGTTCCCGGACTAAATAAATAATGTTTTCCATGACGATTTTGTTTCCAGAATTCAGATTATTCAAGAAATGGGTTTGGATGGGGTGCATTGTATACCAATATTATTGACAACTTTACAATATCTGTGCTTAACTGGCGAAGGAAAAGCTCCTAATGAGTCACAATAATTGAATTGAAATAATACAGCTGTAGGTGAATGTCACATTTTCTGTAAACTTTTTTGTAATTGTTAAAAGATCCATGTGTCAAAAAACTGACTGTTTTATGATTTCAGCAGTCAGCAGGAGTATCAATATCCGCAAACACTTTCAGCTTTTCTTTCACATTCAGTAACCATCCCCTGAAGTGTTTGTTGAGCTGCACCAAGGTCTGTTTTTTTTCTTTTTTTCCCCAAAAGTTTAACTTTCCTGTTTTTGGCACTTTTTTCCCCACACAAGGTGTACGTTTAAAAAAAAAAACAACTTATACTTATCAGTTCTCATGGGGCTAGTTTATCAGCATCATTAAATCAGACTGAAAATAGATAAGCAAGAAAGCCTGACACAGTTGTATTCCTCCACCCCATTACCAATCATTAATTGCACCAGTTTAATTATAATTAGTTTATTTGCTAAAACAAGTGAGGCACAATCACATTTTTCATTTAATCTCTGATGATACTATTGCCAATAATTATCTATTAAAAGGGTCTTGGCTGTTGATTCCACAGCTATGTAGATACAACCCAAAAGCACGTTACCCATATTTGATCAATCACTATTGAAAAAACTAAATTTTATACAGTATATCATTCACATTATTGATTCTATTTAAATATACAATATTGGTATTGTACACATGGACATTAATTTAACTTTCTATATTTTAAAAGCTGTAATTTACATTTCTGATGTGCTCACAAATCTCTTTTAATATCAGATGTTTCCTGTGAGCACCGAGAGGCGTATTTTGTTCATCATAATTGAAAATACTCTAGTCCATTAGTATCACGGCATCTGACATTTAGAAGAGACAGAAGTCATGTTCAGTTGCAAGAGGCTTTAGGAAGACATGAGAGAAAAATTCAACTAGAATAATTCTATAACCAGGTTGAGAAATGCAAAACGTAAATATACATGTAATAATCATTGTGCAAAAATGTAAGAAACACTTACAGATTTATACTGTTCAGAATATCAGAATGGAAAAAACAGTAGATCTACTGTTTGGGGTAATGCTAAATTTTTATCAATTAATATGTAGAACTACATCCCAATACAAAGTGTTGAAGATTTTATTAACTAGTTCTGTCTGTAAGGAAGGCAAAATAAAATAGGTCATCGAATATCAAATAAAAAAATTGTACATTCCTGTGACAAACATGAACCTAGGAAAGTCCCTGAATGCAGATATATGATTTGTCCCAAACAAAAAAAAAATTATGTATAGATATTGAAATAGGAATCTCGAATTGAAAGAAGTTCACATAAGCTAGGCTAAGAGGAGCTAAGAGGAGGAACCACATATGTCCAGCATTTTTTGGATGACTTCTACCTTAACATTTCCTTCGAGGGCTTGACAAAGCTTGCCCATTATACAACCAACACTTCCCTCCTTCATTTTCCAGCGCTCCAGCATCTGATGCACCATCTCGCGCAGGCCGTCCGTGCGGAAGTCATGCTCAATGGCCTCTATTTCAATATCGCTCAGACCCAGGCATCGTGCACAATGCTTCCATTTGGCTCCAATGTTGGCCCTCAACACATCCAGGTGTTCTTCAGTCACAGCATAGTCCTCTAAATGAAACATTAGACATGCATCTATTGAGGGAGCAAAGTACTGGCAACGTTTAAATTTCCAGTAGTTAAAAGGAGATGCAACCTGAAATGTGATTTCATGAATTAGTGCATCTTTTCTTTTTCTTACAACACAGGGCCAGGTGAAAGCGTGTACATAAACCATGAAGATGTTGGCTGATCTTGCAGAGACTAAATCATCTTTATCATCAAATTGAATCCTTGAAATATCATTTCTTCGCATGATAAATTGTAATTGACCATTTACTTTTTTATTAAATTTGAAAACAACAATTTGGATATTCGCTGAAATTGATCAATATTGTGATTGAATGTTTTACCGTATTTCATGATGCCTTCTTTGATGGGATTGATTGCGGAGCCACTACCAGTGTATATTGATGAATTATGGGGGGAATCGTAATTTCGAATACTCAGTGTGTTGTTATTGCCAATCTGGATCCCCCTGGCATTCTGAATATAAAGAGATCCTGGAACGAATAAAAAACAGTCACACAGTTAATCCTTGCTGTGCCTGCTAAACATAACAGTTACAATTTTGGAGAGATAGGCTTGTACATACCTGGATCTTGGAGAGGGATGTTTTGGGGGGTCGAGAGCTGTCTGGGACTGAAGTCAGCTCCAAATGTGTGATGCTGTGGCTCAAAAGGCCAGGATGGTAGACGATCATAGTGTGAATGTGGGTGTTGTTGGTTAGGATGAGACAGGGACGGAGCACTGACAGACACCGTCATCTGGGATGGTGTGAATGTGTTACAGGTTATGGGCTCATATGGATCAGATCCGGGGTGATACCTAGCTTCCTCATGGTCAGTAAGCTGTGCGTGATCGAATTTTGTCCAGGACTGGACGGAGGACATATTATTTGATCTGTTCTGTTCTGGTTGCCTCACGTTACCGTTTGAAAAACTAAAGCTGTTGGCAATTGAAGCATTTGGGGCGTCCTGACGGTTGTTGTTGGCAGCATCTGGCAGGTCCTCGAGGTTATAACTTCCATTTTTGTGGTAGTGAAGCTCCCGATTCAGTTTCTCCTCCAGTGCAGAGGGTGTACTCACAGCTCTTGCATCCGTCTGAATTTGGGGCTCAATTGCAGCCAAAGACAACCCATACTGTGTGGCATGCAGGTCTTCAATACTTGCTTCAACTGGCTCTGATAAACTTCTCTCTGTACTTACCAACGAAGTAGGAGTATCTGAAAGAACATGACGCAAGTTTAAGTAAACCGAGTTCTTTTCAAGAACACGTCATGCTGTCATTCAGGACACAGATCTAGCCCATAGATCCTGTAAGAATTCCCTTAAAATTGCAAACATGTCACCTCACCTGCAGAGAAATATTCACTGGTCACTGACAAGGATTCCATTTTCTTAACAATTCCATCTGGAGCCTCATATGATGCCTGCATTGAAAAAGTCACATAAATGCTCTGACAGAACATCTTCTAATTTCTAATTTGTGCCCTCACTGTGTGTCTCAGATGAGTCTGCAATATTATTTACTTAATGTGAACTTACCCTGAGGTGCTCTAAATCTCTCTCTGTATTTGGCTCAAGTTCTTCTGTGTAAAATGGCAGAAATGAGTCATAGCACTCTGCAAAAGATGCCAAAAAATGAGAAAGTGAACGAGCACACAGTCAATGCTTTGACACACTGCAGGAAAAATTCAAATAAAAAAAATGTTAAAAGAGCTGAAAAACTATAAATGAATAAAAATCATCAAAATAAATACATTGCTGTGCTAATTTTCCGAGAATGGAATCGTAAATCATACCAGGTGACTGTATTATACTATCATTTTTTTTCCCAATCAAGTTGAAAACTATATTTTCAAAGATAGGCTGTATGTTGAGAAAGAAAGTCCTGGAAGACCCAGAGCTAATGCAATGACATTCATTGCATTATAATAATGTTAGAATGGTGTAAAAAAAAATTTCAAAGATTCAAAATGTTTGCTGTCATGTTCAAACTAAGGACACATGTTTCACTGTACAATGAAATTCTTATGTTGCTGTCTGCAGTGAGTGCCAGATAGCATAACAAAGCTTTAGTAACATAGAAGAGACATAAGTAGCTTAGTGAGGACAGAATGCAAGTAAATACATAACAGCACAATAAAAGGGCAGTGAATGAAAGATGCAGTGGAAATGTAAACTTGCAATTAAGTATGTGCTAAATAAAAGTGCAATTTATTATTTATTATTGAATGTAATCTACATTTGTGTAGAACTATGTTTGGCAAAAACAAATAAAATAAAATTCCAACATGGAATGTTAAATTGGTATCTCTCTTATAAATGCTCTTATAGGCCCCCCTGAACTGTGTGATTATCCTTGAATGAGCAAAGGAAAATATTTTATCATAGAATGAATGTGTATCAAGAAAAAAACATACCTTGAAACACTGGTCTTTGCTGAGGACAGTGATCCCAGCACATCTTCATCAACTGAATCATCTGCGCAGGAGTCTTCTCTGGTATCAGATCCTCTGCCGGTCTGTCGCCTTTGCAGACACACTGGCTGATTTGATCCTCACTCCTTGCATCTGAACATAAAATTGCATCCACATTGAATGTCTGAATGAGTATTTCTTAGATTTAGACCCCACGGCCCGCTTAATTCTATGGACCGATTTAGATGTCAATACGGATTATACATTTAAACAACATGAAGGCATTTCATGATGATTGATCCAATACAATTACAAGTCATTTTGGGCTCGCGACTTACGTGCATATGGCTCTTCGTTTGTGAGAATTACCCAAACCACAATTGCAAAGCTGTAGATGTCAGACTTCTCTGTGGAGACTGTATGTATGCTCTGTAGATGCTCAGGAGCCATGTAGCTAAGAGTGCCAGCACCCCTTGTTCCAGCTGTAGTGCCCTTATAACTCTTCCTGCGTGACTCCTTCTGTGTGAGTTTACTCCATGTTTTGCAGGTGGCAAGTCCAAGGTCTCCAATCTAGAAACACAAAGAGAAAAGCAAATATCACTTTGAATGTATATATTCAGTACAACGTGTTGCATAGGTTACAGTGTGTTACATACTTTGATGTGAAAATCTTTGTCAACTAAAATATTTTCTGGCTTGATGTCCTTGTGTATGACGTGCCTCTGTGTGAGGTACACCATCCCTTCCAAAATCTCCAAAATGATCCGGCCCTTAATTGACATTGGAACGCTTGCCTAGAAGCAGAATTTATCCTGTATTAATCAACATATTTAGAATGAACTTTACTGTTATCAACGGATGTTTAACCATTTGTTAGAAGTTATGAAAAATGCCAACCTTTTGTACCATTTCTAACAGGTTGCCCCGTGGGATCCACTCCATGACAAGAGCGCATAGATTGTCCTCCAAGATGACACCTAGCAACTTGACCACTCTTTCATGGTTCAGGCTGGCCATAATGTTCCCCTCCTCAAACAATGACCTTTTGCTTTGTCTGAAAGGTTTTGTAAATATAGTCAAGAAAGTGAACATTATCAGGTGAGTGCCGTAAGAGTGCGTGGTATATGGATACATCTGACAGATGACATTGGTACTCTCCCATTCAAGTAAGTATGTAATTTTACTGTTAATTACAACCATGCACTAATGTTACCTGCAACTCCTTACCTGTTTCATGAATATCTGACTCATTATTGCACTGCATACATTGCTATTTAAATAATCTCCAAACTAATTTGAAAATTTTACATTTAGACACAGGAAATGTGGGTTGTGAGAAGCACGGCAAAATCCCCGCTGGTCTGTGTTGGTGCAAGCGAAATGTGTAAGTGGCAGCACATAACCATACATCTGGAGAATCTAGAAACAAAAACCAAAGGAACACATTGTTCGTGTCCCCCCCCATGCTGTTTTTTTTATCCTGCTCATGGCAATCAAATCACTTTCAAAGCAATGTACATTTGATTTGCCTCATATTGTTAGAATTAAATGGAGTGGGATCTCAGTCTGATGTCTGTCGAGTTAGCTTCGGTCGATCGTTCTGAAGCAGGGGAATACCCAATATCAGGCACACACACAGAGAACTTACTCGTTACTAAGAAGGCCTGTATAAACGGTCTTCATCGCCACATGTCCAAGGTTCACATGGTAGCACAGATAAACCTCTCCGAACCCCCCGTAATCCAGGTACTTCTTTTTGATCAGATCTTTCGATCTCATATGTATGGGCTGCGGCACTGTGGCCATAGCTGCGTCGAAGTCACAAGTTAGATATGACCATCCAGAAGTAAAATCTCAGAAATACAGAAAGAAAGAGAGATAGAAAGACAGAAAAAAATATTTCAAAGTGGCTAAAACTAATAACGGTTGACTGTCAAACAATGTAATTGATAAAACTGGCGAGTTAAAGTCATGCAATAAAAAAGAAAAACAAAACCATATAACCAAGTTCACGATCAACTCATCAATGCTAATACGGCAACATTTACATTGACTAACTTGTTTGGGAATACTTTCATTTTCTCTTTAATCAGTGCGTATCCTTAACATTTCAGCATTCAGTTGAAACAGGCGCAAAAGAAAAAAAAACTCACCACCAGTGCTTTAAAACAAAACAAAAACGGCTTGTTTAGAAGTTCCCAACTTCCTGGTTTTCTTCCAGTCAAGCAATGGTGAAGTGTAACCGGACAGGAATCAAGAAAACTACAAATAGGACTACAAGTCGCTCATAGAGCAGGACGGCTAGCAGACCCATGAGACTGAAATAGAATTCCATCGGTCGCCACGTATTTCATCCAAGAAGTCAAATTATTTTAAATATCTCTGTTATTTTTCATCTTGGTGTGAAATGGGATTTCGACAATTAAAGTTTCTCTGAAAAAAACATTTCAGAGATATTTTCAGTTTTTTCAGAAACTTGTGGGAAGGTTGTTGTGCTTATTTGTCTAGCGGCGACACTGCATGAGATATGGAATTTGTGATTAATTTAACATTTTTAGTAGACAGCAGTTTAATGCAGCCTCAGGGCGGCACAGGCCAGTGTCTCCCGGAGCCAGCCTCGGGGTGGGGTGGGGAGGTGGGGGGCCACCGTCCAGTGTCTCCTTGAGCCGGTCCCAAGCCCAGATAAATGCAGAGGATTGCATCAGGAAGGGCATCCGGCGTAACACTTATGCCAAAACCAAATATGCGAATCGAACCTAAGAATTTCCAAATCGGTCAAGGCCCAGGTTAACAATAACCGCCATTGTTGCCGATAACCTACAAATTGGGCTGCTGTGGGTCAAAGAAGGAGAGGAGGAAGGCGTGTTCGGAAGCAGAGAGACAAGAGGAAAGGCAAGAGTCTGGGACTGAGAGTAGGGACTTTGAATATAGGGACGATGACAGGAAAAGGTAGAGAGTTGGTTGACATGATGCAGAGAAGGATGGATATACTGTGTGTCAAGGAGACTGGGTGGAAAGTTGTTAAGGCTTGAAGCTTAGGAGCTTGTTTAAAGTTGTACTATCATGGTACGGACAGGAACAGAAATGGAGTCGGAATTATCTTGAGGGAGGAGTTTGTTAGGAATGTTCTGGAGAAGAAAAGAATGTCAGATAGACTTATGAGTCTGAAACTGGAAATTGAAGGTGTGATGCTCATTGTTGTTAGTGGCTATGCCCCCACAGGTAGGATGTGAGTTAGAGGAGAAAGAGAAGTTCTGGAATGAGTTAGATGAGGTGATGCAGAATATCCCCAGAGATGAGAGTGGTAATTGGTGCAGAATTCAATGGACATGTTGGTGATGGCAATAGAGCTGATGAAGAAATGAAGAGGAGGTTTGGTATCCAGGATAGAGAGAGACAGAGAGACAAATTGTGGCAGTCAGACAAGCTCATTCAGCCAATGGCTCATCCCACCCTAGTGCAGAACTGACCGCTCCAGACGCTCCTTCGTGCCCACAGCCATCAGACTGTATAACAGCAGTCTTGAGAGTACGCAACTCTGAATGGTTGGAGGTGCATCTGTGCTACCACTACCTCACTACCTCACTCGCTTCTTATCCTTGTTGGTGTGACTCCATTGCATTCCTGTTTGCATCCAGGAATCTCCATGGACCATGATGTTTGCAGATGACATTGTGATCTGTAGTGAGAGCAGGGAACAGGTTGAGGAAAATCTTGAGAGTTGGAGGTATGCTCTGGAAAGGGGAGGAATCAAGGTTTGTCACAGCAAGACAGAATATACACGATATGGCCAAAAAAATGAACTTAAGTGACATCCCATTCCTACCCCATAGGGTTCAATGTGATGTCGGTCCACCCTTTGCAGCTATAACAGCTTCAATTCTTCTGTGAAGGCTATCCACAAGATTCAGGAGTGTGTTTATGGGAATTTTAGTCCATTCTTCCAGAAGTGCATTTGTGAGGTCACACACTGATATTGAACGAGAAGGCCTGGCTATCAGTCTCTGCTCTAATTCATCCCAAAGGAGCTCTATCGGGTTGAGGTCAGGCCAGTCAAGTTCATCTACACCATATTCTGTCATTCATGTCTTTATGGACATTGCTTTGTGCACTGGTGCATAGTCAGGTTGGAAAAAGAAGGGGCCAGCTCCAAAGAGTTCCCACAAAGTTGGGAACATGGAATTGTCCAAAATGTCTTTGTATGCTTAAGCTTTCAAAGTTCCTTTCACTGGACCTAAGGGGCCAAGCCCAGCTCCAGAAAAACAACCCCACACCATAATCCCCCCTCCATCAAACTTCACACTTGGCACAATGCAGTCACACAAGTACCATTCTCCTGGCAACCGCAAAACCTAGACTCATCCATCAGATTGCCAGATGGAGAAGTGTGATTCATCACTCCAGAGAATGCGTCTCCACTGCTCTAGAGTCCAGTGGCGGCATGCTTTACACCACTGCATCCGACAATTTGCATTTCACTTGGTGATGTGTGATTTGGATACAGCTGGTGCTTGATTTTATACACCTGTGGACATGGAAGTGATTGGAACACTTGATTCCGATTATTTTGATGCGTGAGCGAATACTTTTGATCATACAGTGCATGTGTGTGAATGGGAGAAACCTGGGTGGAACAGTGAGGCTACAGGGAGTGGAGATCGAGAAGTTGGAGAATTTCAAGTACTTAGGGTCAACAGTCCAGAGCAGGGGTGCTCAATACGTCGATCGCGATCTACCAGTCGATCGCAAAGGTAATATTGGTAGATCACATGACATTAAAAAATTGTAGAATTATGGTATTAAATGGGTTTAAAAATCTGGTAGATCATTTTGACTTGGTCACTTTATAGTAGCTCGCATGCTGAAAAAGTGTGAGCCCCCCTGGTCCAGAGCAACGGTGAATGTGGAAAAGAGGGAAAGAAACAGGTTCCAGCAGGTTAGAATGGGTGGAGAAAAGTGTCAGGGGTACTATGTGATAGAAGAATATCAGCCAGAATGAAAGGAAAGGTGTTCAAGACATTCGTGAAACCAGCAATGCTGCATGGTTTGGAGACAGTGGCAATGACGAAAAAACTGGAGACAGAACTGGAGGTCGCACAGATGAAGATGTTGAGGTTCTCTTTGGTAGTGATGAGGATGGATAGGATCGGGAATGAGTCCATTAGAGGGACAGCACATGTTATATGTTTTGGAGAGAAGGTCAGAGAAGCCAGACTGAGATGGTTCAGTCATGTACAGAGGAGGGATAGTGAATATATTGGTCGACGGATGCTGGAACTGGAGCTGCCAGGCAGGAGGTCTAGAGGAAGACTGAAGAGAAGATTTATGGACATAGTGAGAAAGGATATGAAGGTAGTTGGTGTGACAGAGGAGGATACAGAGAATAGGGGTTAGTTGGAGAAAGTTGATTTGCTCTGGCGACCCCTGAAGGGAAAAGCTGAAAGGAAGAGAAGAAGAACAAGAAGTAGACAGCAGTTTGCGGCAATTAATGCCCCCCGGAAAACACCTGTCAAAAGAGATCATATGATCTGCTCCAATAATACCTTCATAGAATATAAGAATATACAGTATACAGTATACACAGTGTCCATCTGCTCAGAATAATTGAATCTACATTTTACCCTGATTTCAGGAGTGTTTAAAACATGGTGTCTTTAAAAATATGCAAATATCCAGCAAAAGAACCGACAAATTATTTTAATTTTGCCCTAGTTTACAGAATGAAATTTCGTTTGAGTAGCCAGCATCTTTACTGTCTGCGGATATAAAACACAGTAAAGTGCAAGTGCAAGCTGTAGATGTAAAGTGCATATTTACAACAGTGAACAGCAGCAATTTTATGGCAATGGAAAGGCCATATGGCAGTGCAGTTAAATAGCAGCAGTGGGTCATATGTACAAGATAAAAAAACGTTACAGCAGTGAGATATGCACTTTCAGGCATATGAATAAATAGACAACTATGCAAAAAAGCACAATGAAAAGTAAGTGTGTGCAGTGCGGAGGTGGTGCGGTTTAGGGGCAGTGCAGTTGTGCAGTTCATTTTAATAGTAGTTCCGGGTAATGTTCAATCAACGTGAAAGGCTGCTTGTTCGGGAACCCCTTTTTGGGGTCAGTCTGTTTTCTAATAAGCTCTCATGAGAATTTTTTTTTTGAGGGGGGGCAAAAAACACGCACTTCAATGCATTTTGTATGGTTTCCAAGAAGGCTTGCACATGCGTGCTCTCGTCCTTACGCAACCTTCTCAAGCTTGCAAATACGCGCCTTGCCATACGGGCAATGGTCAAACAGGCTTCTCCCTTCAGAGATATCTGAATGTAAACTGACAATTCGGCTATGAATCAATGGTCAATCAACGATGGTCAATGCAGATAATTTCACTTGTGACCAATTTTTACAAGTACCTTCCTTGTAGCTCGAGGGAACATCTTTATGTTTATCTCGCCACCTGTTGGTTACAAGCTGTATTATTATGTAATTTTGAAATGACAAAAGTAAATTGTGACAATTGTCTTGTCACCTGTTAATTTACCTTTTTAATAGGTCACCAAAGTCATCATTCCAAAAGCCCCCCCCCAATAATTTTGTCAGAAGCCACTGTTCATAAATAACTATTCGTGTGATAACAAAGTGGAAAAAAAAATTCTGAAGTGTAACTGCTCATGGTGTGGGTGATGCATTTTAAGTAGACACATATCTAGCAATACAATTTCGGCTGCCAGTCCTGGAACACCCACACAAATCATTTTGTAGTTTGCACAGTCAAGTCACAAAAAGAAGAAGACTAACATAACTAACTCACCTTGCGTGCCTTTTTCAATGTATGTACATCACTATTAGTTTTATTATATTCAGATCATAGCAGAACATCTTTTCGTGAGGACAGCAGAATTGGATCTGATTTATGTGAAGCACTGATAAGCCAGCTCATACTTTAGTGTCAGATTTTAAACATTTAAACAAAAATGACCTTAAAAAGTTTGTCAAATCTTGTGTCTAAACCAAGAAAATAAGCTGTCCATGAAAATAATGTATAACAATGTATTTCTAACCATCATCAATTTAATTGTATATTAGGTTTCATGCAAAAAACTCCAGTCTTTGAAACAAGGATCCAATATCCCAATACAGTAAAAAATAGGGAATCAACCCCTGTTGGGATTTAACTACTTGCTATGACATGTAAATGAAATTGATATAGAGAATAAGGAGTAATAAGTGGTATGTTAAAAAAAATAGAAATCAAATAACATGTACTGTAATATTTGAGATTACAAATAAGGTGTGTCTGTTTTTGGTTCAATTTTCAACATATGAAGAGAGTGTGACTGCTCTACAAAGGTTGTAGAAAGTTTGGGGACGTTATTTGCAAAACTACCTTCTGATTTTGTATTTCGGTTTTTGCTGGAAAGAGGAAAAAATGTGGGGAACATGATCCAAAGATCATACATTTGTATGTGTGCATTTTGTCTATTTCATCTTAAATATTTAATATAGCAAGTTATGCCTCTTGATCCATTCTCATCCCGTGTACAGGATGAAACAATGAATAAAAAAACGATTTAATATGACGTGGTCTATTATCATGTTAAGAATACGCTCGAGGTCTCCTCACTTCCTTGAAAGAGTGCTTCCGATATCAGCAGACTACATGTCCCGGCATTCAACGCGGTGTGCTTGAGCAGCACTGTTGCGTTGGTTTGGAAGCGCAGATTATGTGACCCTACACTGGGTTTGTGAAACCGTCAAGCCTCGGGAATAGTCGTTTTAAAAAAAATTGGGAGTATCGGACCCCGCAGTCAGTGTTGTGTGACGTCTCTGGTCGTTATGGGTAATGGCATCAACAAGGTACGATTTCCATTCTCAGCATGTGCTTTAGTTTGAAGGTCCACACACCAGAGGTCTCCGATGTTGCCGTATATGACTTTTTAGTTTGTAACACAATTGTGTTTTGGTCGATTCAAATCAAAGAAATCAGATAATATGATATAATGTATCGCCGTTTCATTACTTTTGAAGCAGGTGAAGACGTCTGACTTAATTTGAACCACAGGCTCAGACGTTTATCTTTTCATTCATGATATCAACAAATGTTACCTATGCAAGTCTAAATTCAGTTAACCAATTCTCTGTCTTCGTAGGTCCTGCCCGACTTGTACTTGGGAAATTTCAAAGGTGTGTTTTGGCATGTGTTGACATCCTGTTTTGCTCATGGAGTATGGCAAAATAAGAACCTATGTCATGTTTATTTGTTTGTTTGTTTGTTTTTTATTGATATTTTTTTTGCCAGATGCAAGAGACCGAGAACAGTTAGCCTGGAACAACATTACACACATCCTGTCTATTCATGACAGTGCTGCTCCCATCCTCCAGGTAAGAAGATGCTTTTGCCTCATATTTTTTGCCCCCTGCCCAGATCCAGCATGTAATATGTATAATATTTCTGATCAATATTTTATTAGGATAATGCTGGCCATCACACTTGATTGGCTGAGACATGCGCATGGGATCTCAGCTCTGCCAAAGTCCATCAAACAGTAATCGGGGCAAATTCTTACTCATGATGCTATGATTATCTTGATAGTGCCTACAATGGCAAATGCCAGTTTTTCACAGTCAGTTTGCTCAATATACTAGGCTGTGCTGTTTGGATTTTCACAGGAAGTTGTCAAGCTTTTACTTGATTGCACAAAATAGTTCTACTTCATTATTCACATTTCTATTATATTATATTTTTGTTAAGATTTTTTGTTATTTTGTTGACATTTTGGATTGATATAGGTGTCCATATACAGCTATATATGAAAACTGAGACTAACATTGCTACTCAATTATCGTGACATTGCCATTGATTCTCATTAACACCTCAGCCAATGTTAAACCGTAAGGGTGTTGTGTTGTGTTGGAGAATTTATTACCCGCTGTTTATCTTGTAGCAAGTAATAGCTGACAGGTAACAAGTACACATTGTCCCTCAGGAGATGACCTATCTCTGCATTTCAGCAGCTGACCTTCCCACACAAAACCTGTAAGTACCAAAATGTGCTGCACAGCAACACCACACAAAACAATGAACAGCTGAGAGAGAGAAAGATAGAAAGAGAGAATGCACCTCAACCATTTGTGGCTGCCCTGTGTGGGTGTCTGAGGTTCAAGCCAACGTGTAAATGATGTGCTTCCACAAGCTCAAGGGTTCAACTATGAGCTTTGGTAATTACGGACTTCAGCTGTGAATGGCAAATAGTTACATCCCTTAATGACACATGCAGTTGTTTTTAAACAAGTGAAAGTTGGTGTTATAAGTTAAATTAAAATAAAAACCAGACCAAAACAAATTAACCTATGTCCTAGTTTTCGACAAACACACTTTCTTAACACATTTAAATTATTAATCCACGTTTGCATTTTCTTTGAGAGTAGAATAAATTAGCGCAGAGAGTCTTATTTAGTGGATTTTAGTCTAATTTAATTTGGGCTCTGCAGCTATTTATATACCTCTGACTTTAATTTGATCTTGCACATAAGTACACAGGCAAATGCAGACTAATGCTCCTGTTATCCTGACTGCACTGATAGTTCATTACCCTGTGTGAAACGTGGACTATGGCGCCACCCATCTCAATCCTGATATGAGCACACCCAAATCCTATAAATTTGCACTGCAGAATGAGCTAAAAATCACTAGGAAATTGTCTAGGTTAAAATAATAGGAGCAGTAAAGTATGGGGCAGTGATCAGCTGACACTACATTTCTAATTGGATTCATCCATTCATTGCTCATCAACACCGCTCATCCTGGCGGCCACCCTGGAGTCAATCCCAGCGCTTACTATTTTAATATGTCGTAATGAATGCCCTGCGAAGCCCCTGTAGCCTACTTTAACAGGCTCACAGCGGACCTTCCATCCCCGCCTCCGACACGATGCTACCAGAAGCGTATTTGGCCCTCTTTCTCTCTTGCGCCTCTTCCATCCTGCATTCCTAGGGGATAGTCAGCTCCAGCAACACCACTTGATGAGTTGCCTCAGACATCAGAACCAGTGAAATGCGGTGAGGTTCGTGGCTGGGGAGGCACTGATTCTTTCAAAGTCAGATTGCCAAATACTGTATATGGACTCAAAAGAGTAGCATAAAATCACCATTCACCAACTGGCTGCTTGCACAAAATTTACTGGGCAATCAGAGAGGAGGCTCAGCTCGTCACTGCCTCACTTAGTGTCTTTCCACAGTATTTGAACAGGAAAATACACAAATTCAGCGATATTGACAATGAAATTATTGAAATCCTATAATGATAATATTTCTATCACAGATCAGTGGGCAAATATTTGTTAATTTGTTTTTTATGATGAAACAGGGGAGGCACTGCCTCCCCAGACAGCACATCAGAAACATGGCACTTCAGTGTGGTTGATATAATTGTGTCTTGGAACTTCAACTGTGTTCCTAAGTCGACCAGGAACTACCAGTCTTTTGCTGTTGAGAGAAGTCCTCCCTGTGCCTTTGGATGAGGTTGAGGCTTCTCAAGCAGAGTTGAGAGGCAGGCGAGTCTGCCAGCCCCAAGGTGAACAGAGTGGAAGGACTTGGGGGGGATGTCATACTCTGACTGGGCCAGGAACTTGAAGTGGAGGGTCTCCAATTTCCACATTTCTGCCCACATGATTTTGTGGCCAACTGTATGTTACCACTTGGTCCAGGCTCGACGGCCTGCTCATGCTTATCATTGTGCTGAGGCGAGTTTCTTCCTCTTCTACCCGCACCTTGGCCTGGATTAACATACGCCTTTCCTTTCCCCTCGCTGTGCTGTATGAAGGTGTGGTGGTGCTCCCAGGCCAAGCTGACCATTCCCAGTAGGATGTTGTGCTGCAGCCTTTCCTCAGCTCGGTTGACCGCCTTCTGGGCATGCCATTTCCTACCCATTCTTACTTCTACCCCCACCGAACAGACCTTGTTGTCAGATGAGTCTTGGCAGACCAGGACTTCTCTTGCTCTAGTCACCTTGAACTCCTCCACTAGACTGCTTAATCCGAGCTGCAGCTTGGTGTTACTCTCATAAAAGGCAGTGCTGCTGAGACTCTGGAAGGCCCAGCCACCTGCGCAGGGAGTGGTTTACCTTACGTTCGAAGGTCTCCACAGCGGAAGATGGAGCTGTATAAACCAGAAGAGGCCAGAGCAATGTCATAGGAAGTCCTGACTTGTCCACTGCAGGAAGCCAAGCACTGAGGTCATCACTTGTTGACTGGCGAAATGCGGTGTCCCTCAGGTCGCCAGTGAAGAGTTTCCCCAAGGTCTGAATTGGCTTCTCAGACACTGTTGGAATATTCGCACCCCCTCGAGGAAAGAAGAACTGGTTTGCCACCTTACCCTTTCTGATTACAAGAGACCTGGATTTGTCAGACTTTAAACTCATTCTTTCCCGTGCCATGAGCCTTTCAAGACATCGAAGAACCCATCTACACCCAGGCCCTGATGTTGTGGTAACCTGTAGGTCGTCCATGTAAGCCCTGATTGGAGGTTGTCGTGTACCAGATCTGGACAAGGGGCCTCTGCACTCTGCCTCAGCTGATTTCACAAGCATTGTCATGGCTAATCCAAAAAGGGATAACGAAATCATATAACCAGTAATGATTCCCTTTTTACAGACGGTGACACTCTGACTCTTTGTTGGCAGCTGGCCCGAATACCCGGCGATGTCTGTAGGATTCTTCGTAGCAAGTTTGCGGGTGCCACCTCACAAATCTTGCACATCAAATGGACTTTGAATGCGACTGGGGGTGGGGGATGGTTGCGCAGGGCTTTAGAATATTGAAATATTGCTTTTTAGTTATCAACCAAGCCCTTCACCTCATACAAAAGTACACACATGATGTATCAAGCCTACGCACTGCTCCTCCCTTAAATCTTGTTGCAGTTCTCAGCAAAGACAGAAGAACAGCATTTATTGGTGTTTTTTTACATCCATTGTCATAATGGTTTAATGTGGCCAGGACCTGTTGTGACAAAAATGTTCTCATCCTTCACAGGACGCAGCACTTTAAAGAAAGTATCATGTTTATGCACCAGTCCCGTCTGAAAGGAGAGGGCTGCCTTGTTCATTGGTAAGACAAAAAACCGACAACTTATACAGGTATCTTTGATCAATGAAACCATGGATCAGGTTTTTGATAACTGCTCTCCTCTGTTCGTTTTATATACAGTCTGCCATTGTGTATAAATATGCCCAATATCTAAAGTAAGAATAAAACCTAGAGATTAACCAAGCATATAAATGGACAAGTTTATAACAACTGCAATGATGAGATAAGAAGATATGCAAAACTCTATTCTTGAACTTCCCATAACAGTCAAGTGACAAGACCATGGTGAGTTAGTGTCATGAATTTGTGGCTCTATTGTTCATGCTTGGAATTCACATTCAAAGTTTGGTCTGGTTCTGTTTCGAACACAGATGTAGAGGTGAGTCTTTCTTTCAGACACCATATTTATCAATATTTGGAGAAAATCCCCTTTGATTAATCAAAGCGCCATAAAACATAAACACATAGGTCAGAATTTTCTACTGTTAGGCAATTTGTTGTTTCATATATTAATGGAAATTTAAATTAAGGAGTTCCAGGAAGTGAATCAAAGATTGATGACAGTAATCCCCTTAATATTCAGTGGAAGACTCTGCAAACCATTGTCTTTTATTAAAAATGTGTCATTTATAATTTTGCATTTCAACTACTTCTTCTTTCCCTTCTTTTCCTCTCAACCTTCTCCATCTAACCCTATTCTCTGTATCCTCATCTCTCACTCCAACTACCTTCATATCCTCTCTCACTACATCCATAATTCTTCTCTTCGGTCTTCCTCTAGACCTCCTGCTTGACATCTCCAATTCCAGCATCCGTCTACTAACATTATTTTGCATTTTAACAATAGTCACAATTCCATACTGTATTACAGTGAATGTTGTGAAAGATAATTCATATTTATAACAGAATAATTTACACTACATTATGACCCATGGCTGTACACAAATTTATGAATGCATTTTTGAACATATAGAAATAGGCCCTTTAACAACATACACGTTCTCCCTGGTTTGGCTGTTTCTCCCGGCCTGATGTTGAATCTGGTGCTTCCTTCTCGCTTTCTCCCTGTAAAGGCAGTGGGTGCATGTATATACAGGCACAGGTAAAGATGTCGAAAACATTATGGATGACGTACATATATCGGAAGTAGTGATAAATGTTATAAACATTGCAGAAGAAATCTGCAGTGATGTGCTTTTCTTCTAATGAACCATTGTAAACAAGGGATAATCATGAAAAGGGTCATTTTTGATGTGTGGAGGACAGGGGAAAATGAGGAATCAATAATCATGGAAAATAATCATTGTATCAACAGCTATCAACTCCTAATGAAAAGTAACTAAAGAATCAGTTGACCTCATATTATGTACATACAGCACCTGAGTCATAGTAATGAAATTCCAAGAATAAAATATTTTGTTTTTCCAGTGATCTTGTAGTGTTTGCTCATTATAAGATTTGGTCTGTTTGGCTTTGCCTGCCATTTTATGTGACATGATTTTTTTTTAAATTAAAGAACATGTGACATCAATTAACAGAAAATAAACTCAAAAGAAAGCTGGCTAAAAAAGTAATCCTTCTTTGTGGGTACATGTCACTGTCAGTACTGTTTACGTGGCAGTAATATTATGTTCCGCTGGTCTTTATAGGCTGTTATATACACTACATTCAAAGTAAAATAGTCTTATCAGTGGAGAGTGAATTTAGTTAAGTTACTCGATAATTCAACTCTGTAAGACTTAGTCCATCATTTTGAATGGCAATAATGCCAGAAGACAATCAAAGTTAAAGAAATATCTTTTAGTTATGTTAAAAAAATGTCCACAGTTAAGGCAGAAAAATGAATGAGAAGCCAACTAATATTATACTCCAATTTATAGTCAGCCATGGCCGGTAGCACACTTTGCTGGGGTTTTATATTCACATGCATCATCAAGGTAATATGTTTTTGGGCTGCCGCTAACAGCTTTTTTTATTTTTTATTTATCACATTATTGGTAATTTTCCAATAAAAAGAGATTGAAATTGTGGCTAGAATGTCAAAAAATTGTTAATTTACACAATGTACTGTCTATATGCATGTGTCCTTCAGTGTTGAGAAATCATACTATCCTTTGTTTTGAAAATCATATGCATTATACTCTTTGTCCATCCTTGTCCTCCTCCAAGTTTGGCAGGTGTGTCCCGTAGTGTAACCTTGGTCATAGCGTACATCATGACGGTGACAGGACTGGGTTGGAGGGAAGCGCTGGCTGCAGTGAAAGTGGTACGGCCCTGCGCTGGTCCCAACCTCGGCTTTCAGCGGCAGCTGCAGGAGTTTGAAGCTACTCAAGCTAATCTGGTCAGTTATTCGCACAAACAATGGAAGTCTGAGATGAAATAAAAGAAGGCAGTGGTTAACCTTTTTATTAAAAGTGTTCCTCTGTGGCCCTGCAGTTTAGAGAGTGGCTACAGACGGAATATAAAGACAACCCCTTCAATGATGAAGCTGATATCCAGGACTTACTTGCGAGGGCTTGTAAAGACAACGAAGAGGAGCTTGAAAACCAAGTGTCTACCCCTTTGTGATCAGCCAGAGATCTCCTGGAGCGAACACCATCTTTTCATGTATGTTCTGGATTGGCTTTGGAGTGGTCGAGGGTCATAGCTGGATAATTGACACTGGTAGAGACATTGAAACCGAATAATACACTTTTTATTCATCATCCACTGATTGATATTTCACATGCTTTCCTTTATAAATGTTGCGGACTGTTCAACGCTCTTGCACTTCATGGTCATGATTTCAAATTTTTGGAAAAAATAAAGGAATTTGCGTCATGTGTTGTCACAGAAGTATGAGCGGGCTAAATGAAGAGAAGTCATATTATGTTCTTTTTGTTTCCTGATTCTCTTCCTGTTTGTCTAATGTGCAAGGATGCATGTTGGCACACAAACAAACCAAGAGGATGTTTTTTCCCCCCTTTTTTGGTCTCTGTTCGGCTATGTGTGAATTTAAGATAATAAATGAAAAACTGTTTCATTCAAAGTAAAACAAGCGAAAAAGCAACCGTTTATCTTAATACTACAGGTCTGGACATCCACTGGAGGGCAGTCATTTCATTAGAACCCAAAGTGCACGCTTCTCATCTCATCATTGGTCTTGTGACCATTTCTACGTCACTCAAGTGACAGAAGATTCAGAGGAAATTCGGTCTGCAGTTTCAAGTATTTGGAAACTGATTGATTCAGAAGATTTCTTTAGAAAAAGAAGAGAAGAAGAGCGAGCGAGATAGACTTATTGTGATGCGATGAACTGAGTGTGTCCCACGTGTTCCATTCCAGTTTTGTGGCCGCTCAGCTGTGTAGGGATTCCCCACCGTGTGGGCGTCTTTCAGTGAAATGAGCCCTTTTCCTCCGTTATGTGCTCTTTTTAAACACCGAGCCCACCAGGCACCTCCCCGCAGCTCATACGCTTGTTATAACACTTGTTATTACACACACGGCGTCACTGAGAAATCGACTCAGCAAAGGTGAGTGACAGCTGCTTAAACAGACTAGTTGCCTCTTCATCTCGTCTAAAGATTGTTTAAATAAATTAAAAAATAAATAAAATGCGACATTGACAAAGGGATGTTTGGAGATTATGTGCAATCAAAGTCTTTTAATAAAAATTAAATTGATATGTTTTTCTCTATGATCTCAGCACATGTTATTTCTACGCAAACCATTTTATTCCCCGTCATAAGTTTAATCTATTTCTGTCTGGGATCTGTTTAGTTTTTTCCCTGTTTGATAATAATGACGATGACTGGTCTCCATTTATGGGGTCACTGTAACCTTTCTCCTTTTGGGTGAACAGGTATCTGGGCCTTCCAACATAGGAGTGGCAACTCTTTCAAATTTCATTTGGTACCAAAACAGTCAACCTTTTTCCATGCATTGACAACAAATTTATAAGTGAAAGTAAATAATATCTTGTTGCCAATGTTCTTGCATTCTTACATACGCATTTTTCTTAGTGATACATGGAGGCTGTTTTGCGAAATAAAAAGAACTTGTAAAACCGTTTTTTTTTTCCATCATTCATGGTAAACCTACAGGAATGCTTATTAATATTTATGAATATATATTTCTATGTTCATTATCCCTCCATTAACGTTTGTTTTTCTCTGAAAAAAATAACTCCACAGATAAAAATAATGACGGTAATACTATACCTCAACCATAGTAATAATTATAAACGTAATTTCAGCAACATTTTGATGATGAAACAAGATATAACTTGCAATTAATAGATATGGTTATTTATGTGAATCAGAGTGAATTTCATTCCTGTACAGAAATGTTGAAAGCTGCTCCTCTGGGTAAATTTCCCTTTTTATCATTATCATTTCCCGTTCTGCTCATTGCTTCATTTCCAATGATTTTGTCCTGCGCAGATGAATGTGGACGAAGAGAATGTCATGTTGGGCAGTTGTGGAAATGGCAAACTGAGACAGTGGCTGATTGATCAGATTGACAGTGGGAGATATCCTGGCCTAGTGTGGGAAAATGATGAAAAAAGCATCTTCAGGATTCCTTGGAAACATGCAGGCAAACAGGACTATAACAGAGAGGAGGATGCTGCTCTCTTCAAGGTCAGACCATCCCAACTCAAATCTGGAATCTGACACTTTGCGCCTTAGGCATCTGAATAAAATACAAATGAAGGAGTGTATTTAGGGGCGGCATACGGCAGGAGGTAGAGCGATCATCTTTGGAACCGAACCTTCCTGGTTCGATTCCCCGCTCCTCCTCGTGTGTCGAAGTGTTGTTGAGCAAGACACTCAACCCCTAACTGCTCCCCTGGCGCTGGTAGACGGCAGCTAACTGCTCATGGTTTATCCATCATGGGTTAAATGCAGAGAACGAATTTCCCCACGAGGGATTAATAAAGTATACATTATTTATATTTTCTTAGCTGTCTTTTTTTTTGATGGAATATGTACGCGTTATCTTCAGATTTCCACACTCTTAAAATTCTATTTCTTATGATGCTTCAGGCATGGGCCATGTTCAAGGGCAAATACAAGGAAGGAGTGGACAAGCCAGATCCACCCACATGGAAAACAAGACTTCGCTGTGCTCTTAATAAAAGCAATGACTTTGACGAGTTGGCGGGAAGGAGCCAATTGGATATCTCAGAGCCCTACAAAGTTTACAAAATTGTTCCAGAGGGAGCCAAAAGAGGTAAAACTAGTTGCAGAATTATTTTGCAAAATGTGCACTCCTTGTTATATTTACCATTTAATTAAATGTTGGAGCCCTGGTGCAGATGAGATAAAGCCATGGACAACTTACAGTGTAGTGCTGCGACTCACAGATGAACAGTTGCTTATTAACTATTGGAAATTCTTAACACTTGTATGCAACAGTTCAGTAGATTCTGATGAAGCAGGAAATGTAAAGGAAGCCAAGTATGTACTAAAAGGCCAAGTGCTTTTTTTAGAGGGCTTCAGTTACTATGTGCAGAATGCATATTACAAATGCAGGCAACCTCTAGCCTTGCATAACTAATTCTCTACAATCATCCAACAGCTTTTCATGAGACCAGAACAGTTCTTTGGTCTTTCTTACTCCCTTAAAGTAAATTATTAATGAAGATGTATCAAATGCACATATGATGTGATCAAGGTTAACAGCAAAACATTATTACTGACAAACTACCTGATCTTTTAAAGTCACAGCAATGAAGACTTCCAGTATAGACGAGACACCATCACATCGAAATTCCCACAGCTATATTCCTCCATACTCATCTTTGCATAATCAGGTCAGCATATTCATTTGTTGGCTCCTAAACCCCGCCGACCTGATCCAGCATATATCATGAGTTTTACTGATTTCTTTTGCTGTTCTCCTGTCAAACAGGCAATGCAAGATTTTGCCACATAAATCATTTAAAAATAGAAAAAATATATGTATATATATGATATTTATCTATTGTCAGGTACCCACCTGTGTAGTTTCTCAGGAGAGAAGGGAATGGAGAGATTATAAACCACCAGAGCAATCCCTCTCTGTTCACCGTGGGCCGCATGTGGATTTGCAGTACATCCAGGGCCACTACCCTTCACCTATCAACCGGACTTGGCCTGGGTTGCATACCGAAAATGGTAATATTAAACAGATTTACATAATGAGCTTCCATAGCAAAATGCACATCTGAGAGGTCAATTTTGAGGTTAAAAAAAGTTATCATTTATGAAAATGAAAATTACTATTTTGTAATTTGATGTCTAAAATCAAGAAATACATTTTCAACTAATTATCAAAACCTATTATTGAGATTACAGATACAAACAGCAGTAAGAGCAGACTGAGGTTTCAGAGAGTAGAAATGAACTATAACAGTATCTTACAATCTCTTAGAAACAGATATGTGGAGAGGTATATTCAAATTCAAATTAAAAAAATGTAAAAAAATTATTTTATTCAAGTTTGCAGAGAACATAAAAAACTGAGCCATATGCTAGATAAGGAAGTTGATTCAGGCTAAAAAAATATTTTTTTGTCAAAAAAAGACTTCGGCAATTATTTTAAGAAGGTGATGATATTTAGTTTCTCAAATCTTTCCACACCTAAAGTGTTCTCAAATGAAGAGACACATGAAATGAAATATAAATTTAGCACTGTCTTCATATACTAATTAAATGATTTTTTTTTTTACTACATCTACAATGTATTTTAAAACATGACAGTATATTATTTAGAATTGCGTGGTTGGCTTTTCAGTCTGTGTTACCTTAGATCCTATTCGAATTTCGCCATTTCACACTCAATAATTATATTGAATGATCTAAGTTATCAATTGATAGGGCAAATCCAGCAATCATGTAGACTGATGAGATGATGGGAATGTAATTGTCTGGTGGTCTGGTGGTAGTTGAAGTGTTAATTAACTAAGTAATTTTTGATACAAACTGCTGAAGAATGTATGAATTATTGGACTTTCAGATTAGCATTATGCTATTCCACATTTTTCCAAGGTTTGCTTTCCTCCACATTGCAATTAGTAGTGAAGACAGCTTACTTAATTCCTGCAGTTCCAAAATGTCACTATTAATATCCTTATTGTGATCAATATATTTGCATTTTGCAGGTATTCAGCTCTCTTTCCACACCTACTTTTCAGATGCCCAGCCCTCTGTGTATTCAGTGGACCACAACCATGCTATGACAGGTAGAGAAATATGACAATAATACACTCACGACATAGCATATTATGACAATCACCATTATTCAATGTAAGTTTGTATTATTTTGAATAGTCTTGCATTTAAAGCCAAGAACACACAACTTTGTGAGTTCGATAAGTTGTGCTGGAATGAAATACATCCTAAAAGTTCGGCTCTCCCCCTCTAGATTTCAGTCTGCATGTGTCCCTATTCTACAGAGAGTCTTTGGTAAAGGATGTTACCACCAGCAATCCAGAAGGTTGCCGGATCACCTCTGCCTCCTCCTCCTCCTCTCTTTCATCCTCTTCCCCACGTCCGCAAGACAAGTTTCACAGTGGAGCAGAAGTTATTCTCTTTCCCTTCCCCTACCCGGAGTCTCAGAGGCAAGGTGCCGAGATGCTTCCCAATGTATTGGAGAGAGGAGTGCTTCTTTGGATGGCATCTGATGGGATGTATGCAAAGCGCCTTTGCCAGGGGCGTATTTACTGGGAGGGACCTCTTGCTCCGTACACAGATAAACCCAATAAACTGGAGAAGGAGCAACCATGTAAACTGTTTGACACTCAGCAGTTCCTTGGTGGTAAGTGCAAAAGTGGATTCTGTAATGTTGACCTCCATATGGCAGGGAGAACTGAGCAGATATTTCAACCTCAGTGCAATTTAATCTGTTTTGTGAAGCTTACGATTTGCGCAGAATCACTGATAAAAAACAACATCTATTTTCTATTTTTTAACTCACATCTTTTTTTTGTTAGTGACTAGTACGCAACATTATTGGATGCAGTAAATTTGACAATGGATAGTCTTTGATTTTACTTATACCTCTAATGACATTTACTGTATCTGCAGAAACAAAGATTAGCTCAAATTAATGAATGAGGAACTGAAAATATATTATTTTAAATGTAAAGGATCACATAAGCTAAGCTAATTTTCTGATTAAAAGGTATTCTGCCTTAATACAGAAATTGTAACGGCATCTACAATTTATCATTACAGTATACTGTATTCATTATTTGTGTATGACGCCAAGTAGAAATCACATGACATATATATATTTTTCTTGTGAATATTTGTTTGTTGAATTTGGATAAAATGATGCTGATTATGATAAAAAGGCTGCAAGTCCCTCATGAGTGATATGCTGATCCTGAGAAGCCAGCCCCCATCTCATTGGGGGCCAAAGGTTTTGAAGTCCCCACCCACCTTTTTGCGGTCGGCCACCGAACATGACAAGATGGTGTTTTTCTGTGGCATTTTACATGAAACTTTTCATTATCCTCATCAGTAGTTAACAGGAAAGTCTGATCTGGGACAATAAAAAAGCGTCCACAGGAAATATTTCTATTATTACGGTTATTTACAATATATTTAAATTTGACATTCAAGGCTGTTTTTGAACTAGTGATAGTCAACACCTATCCATTTGTGTTAATCTTTCAGAACTTCAAGATTTTGTCCATAATGGACGACATGTTCCAAAATATCAGGTGGTACTCTGTTTTGGAGATGAGTACCCAGACCCACAGCGTCCAAGGAAGATGATTACAGCACAGGTACTTATACGTATAACACAACCTTTACAAATAATTAAAAACACTTTTTATTTGGTAGAATTATGGCTTTATCAATATAACATTAAGTAATTTGGCATGGAGTGCCTCCAGGAATTACGTATTTGAGTTCTGGTGATTAAGCACGGATAAAACACTGTCATTGCTAATATTGTAAAATATCTTTGGCTTGTATAATGAATTTAGCAGACACATCAGTAAACAGAGTTGGCATATCTGATAGGTTGTTTTTTAATGATTTTTGAAATTTGGCTGATTTTCTTCAACACAAAAGTTACTGAAGTTAGAGTAACACATATTTGTTTTGAAACCATATAATCTCTGCTGCGTTGGGACTTCATGCAAGTGCAATGCACTGCTATATGTTTTATTGTAAGCTATTGCCATTTGACAAATTATTTTGGATTAGAATAATTTAAGAAATGCCTAGAATTGTATGATTCATGTTAAATCTATATACTATAAATCTCTATCAGTGCTTTTGTAATCCTTCATAGCCACTTGAAAACCACCATACAGTAATACAATCATTTAAAGAGCTCATTTAATTTTAGGTGGAACCGGTGTTTGCCCGAAAATTGGTGTACTATTACGAGCAGAACAACAGCCCCTATCTGCGAGCCTATGATCACATCCAGGAATACAGCACACCTTCAACAATCGACTATCTTTCCTAAAGATCTCCTCAACAAACTCAGTGGTGACATACACACATGCAGCCAGCCACACAGTGGAGTGATTGTGGATGCAGTCTTTTTGCTGTTTATCTGATCTTGTGACTTGAGTGGCTCAGACTGTGAACAGGAGAAGGTTTCATGTCATGGAGGGTTATACTTGGGGAAGGCCCTGTCATTTACACATATGAATTGCATTCTGGAACTGTGGACTTGTGTTTTTTTTTTTTTTTTCTGCAAGTATACATTTGGCAGTGTGGAGGATGCGGTTTTTAGGGGTGGGGGGAGCTGAGGCCGAGACAGGAAGTTCTATCACAGGTGCACAGGAAGTATGGCCCCTCAGGCAAACACTGATATGTCAAGGAAAACATTGAATATTAAGTTTTCACATTAACTGTCAATGATTTAATGGGTGCTCCATTTAGTCAACGAAAGACACACTGATGACGTGTCCCATCTCCCTTTCCGTGGCTGATATGGCGTCTTTTCTTTCACACCTATAGTCAGTATGCAAATGTAAAAAAAACTGCCGTGTGAGTGTTGGAGAGCAACTTTTTTAAGACTATAAATGACCACACTTGACAATGAAGCTACAACTGAAAAGTGCAAGGTGTTAACATTGCTGAACTGCTTGTGTCTTTGAGGAAACCAATAGAACATAGTTGTCCTCTTGGCTCCTGCATCCCACAAGCTTTTGATGCATAGTTACAATATGTGGAGGAAATGTTGCTCTCCAACTCTTGTCACTGTGATTAGAAACCGACACCCCAAGGTGAAGAACTTATACACACATGCGCTATGCTAAAGCTATGTGTGTTAGATTGGTTTTGTCTATTTTAATTGTGTCCATGTGGGTTAAATGCGGCGACTTCTAATACATCAATGCCAATACGTAAGTTATCAAGAATGATTAGGTGTTCCATCACACATAATATTACTATTCAATGTATGAATATAATCGTTGCAGCACTATGAGATGTCCCTCTCAAACTGCATAATTTATCAACAATCACTGATTGGCCATAGTTACAAGTATAAACATTATTTTAAGGCAAGATTTATTGCAACTGTGTGGTTTTACATTGTGCAGATTTTTGAGATTTCTCATTTCATTGATCTGAGGACATACTAGATGAGACTCTGAACAAACAAGAGGGGCATTAAAGCAGTTGAATCTTATTTCCCATTCAAATTATGTTGTGATTGGTTGAATCTGAAGGAGGAAGTTTTACACCTTGTCATAATAATAACAGCAAATTAACCTGGTGAACTAGAAACAATTTAATGGCTTCAACATGCATAAAAATTAATCCAGAATCCTTTATTGTCTCAAATCAAGCCAGGTATGTTTCGGTGCTATATCTATGTATGGCCTTTGTATGAAGCCTTGCTGTACTTGCTCTATCAGAACTGAAATGGGAAAATCACACCTATCCCATCACTTGCAGCCTGTTCCTCTTGATCTGAAACCATTGGTCTTATTAATAGGAAGGAAAACTACCTCTGTGGTCTCGGTAGGTTCAGCTAGGAACAAACTTTTTGACTCCCATGCGTGAGATGATGTCAAAGCAAACAGACGGGAAGTGACTTCCCTCAAAAACTAATTTCTGTTACTTATGTAAAAAAAACAAATTTTTAAGGGAATATCCACATATTACATCGAATGCAAACGTGACGATGATGAAGAGTGAGAGACTTCCATTTTGATAAAGCACTGTATAGACTACAATAACAATTAGAAATGGTTTGTTATTCATATCTTTTGTGGCCCAGAGTTTTGATCTATTCACTTCCTTCCCACATAGACCTGAACACTTTCACAATTGTTTTGAAGACGTGTGATTAGTAAGACAGGCTGGTACATTTCTTTTGCATGTATGTGTGTTTGTGTAATGCATCGTTGTGTGTTACTGACCCATAAAACACTTTTTTCCTGTCAATGACTTGTTGGTGGTCCTGAAGTTAATTTCTGAATAAGACAAAATCATTCACTTATCTTAATCAAAATCAATTCCTATATGTGAAAATGCTGACAGCTCTGGTTACAGCTCTGTGTAAAAAGCATTTGTGCAGAATGGGGAAGCTGGAGTATCAATATCATCAGGACTGGATATTTATGGACGCAAAGTAAAACAAGACTCTTTTAGGGAGAAAGAAATGTCAGTAATTACACATTTTTGAATTGTTATAGCTCTTTACATGAAATATATACAGATTCAGAAATAACTATGTTTAAAAGTCCAGCAGTTCTTGAATGAACCTTCTTGACACATATTGTTACTATTCGGTCATATGTCCACCATCAAGGGCCATCTGAGCTGCTTATAGACAGAACATTCTCAAAGATTGTCCATGCTCTGCTATCCTACAGCTAATTAAGATAAGATAAGAATGTTACTGTCTAAACCATTTCAATTATTAACTGTCACAAAAATTGTTTTGGAACTACAGGAGAAATCACAGAGCTGGAGACCTTTGTAAATGACTGAGTATTAATGAAATAAATAAATTTACCTAAAGGAACCTAAAGAAATAAATGTTGTTTTTTTAATTTTGTGAGAGCATTATCAGTCTGCTCATGAAGTCTACTGTGCTGTCTCAGTTACCATGGTGTTTCCCCTCAACCCACAACAGGAAGCCACATCGTTTTGCATTCATTTTTTTTTTGTTTTTTGTTTCCAGCCTATATCAATTGAATCAACCATCAGGATTTGGGGTTCTTTCCCTTTATACCAAATAACACAATAAATGATACTACATTGATCCCCATGGGGAAATTCGTGTGTTACAGCGCAGCAACAGGCTGCCGTCTTCCAGCGCCATCTTGAGACTGTATCACTTTATCAAGCTCGTGCTGCTATAATCCAATGATTGTAGTGACACGAGTCACATTATCGATGTATATCTCTTACAGGTTTCACTGTAACAATTGCAGCATTAATTGCATTTTACGTAAGAGTTCGTGATTATTTTGAATTTGAAAAATTATCTTCCAATATCAGTGATAATGTAACTATATTGATCGTCACAAAAGAATCAGGCAGATTTTGTCATTAAAAACGTACAATCATTGCTGACACCTACTGGTTAATGTAGAAACTGAGCGTAGAGAGGAGGGTCAGCAGTTCCTCCTGTGTACTACATCACATCTAACGCATCGGGTGACAGTTCTTGCTGTATGGCTCATGGCAATATGCAAGTGTATCATCATAACACGTTCTTAGTAATAAAATGAAGAGATGATGGTTAAAAGGCGTAACAAATTAGACTCACTGGTTAGTTAAAATCCCGTGGCATACTCACATGAGAGACAATGAAACTGTAAAAGAAAGAAAAACAATTCAGTGCCAAATTGTTCCTGTTATAAAGAGCGTGATACTTCTTCCATGGTACGGTTTCAAAGTTATTCACATCAAAGGAGCCAAATTAGCCCTGTGTTACATTTTTTTGCTACACTCAGTGCTCATAAGTGCTTTGTAAGTCATCTTATAAGTCCAGTTGTCTTTTCTTTTCTCTTTTTGCTATTGCAATCTTTTTCTCCATGAATGGCAGAAGTATATACACGCATATAGTGCCCATTCAGTGGCATCGGACAGTATGCTTTCTATGTGTGGCATCCTAACTAAGAGTATCTAAGTCAAACTCAAAGTATCTTTATTTTTCAAGATATTTTCTTCATGGACAAACCTTTGGTTACTCTATATCACTATGAAGGTCAGTGACCTCTGCATGTTTGGGAATAGAAATCAGTAAGGCCAGGGGATTTGATGACAGTTCTACTTAACCCTTGCTGACTCTTCTTACTCATTGGCCAATTGGACTACTGGTCATCAACCTCATCTTCCTCTATATGTATTTTCTCACAACTCACAGGTTGTGATCCTGTGCTCTCAGCAAGCTGATAAATGTAAATTATATAAATAACATAACTAAGATAACTAATATGACAGCATATAATGACAGCTAGCATGGGAAGTGTTTGAGAAAGCTATCATGTTTTATCATATATGTGGGACATACATATAATATAATCAAGCACAATATTGTTTTTATTATTATCATTAGCATTATCATTATTAAAAATTGCTCCGAATGAGAGAGTGAATGGTTGGCGACCAGACCTGAATGTACCCCGCCTCTCGCCCGATGGCAGCTGGGATAGGCTCCAGCATCCCCCGCGACCGTAAGTAGGATAAGCGGCAGGCGATGGCTGGATGGATTATCATTGTTACTATTGTTTTTATTCTTATTATCATGATTAAAGAAGTGATAGTAATAGTAGTAGTACTACTATTGTGATAAGCTCAAGTGGCCCAGATAATTGACTACTTGACCAAAAATATTATGAAGAGTTAGAAGCAGGTTCAAACCAACATGCCAGTTTCCTGATATTATTGGCCATTATAGCCTAAACAGGACCAATAACTGATGTCTCAGTTTCAGCTGACTCTTTCGAACAGCAAGTTACTTGCACTTCTTCCTTTTCTTTTCTACTCCCTTCAGGGGTTGCCACAGCGAATCAACCTGATCTTTCTAACCCAATTTTCTGTGTCCTCTTCTCTCACATCAACTAACTTCATGTCCTCTTTCACTACATCCATACGTCTTCTCTTTGGACATCCTCCTCCTGCATGGCAGCTCCAACCTCAGCATCCTTCTACCAACATATTCACTATCCCTAATCTGTACATCACCAAACCCTCTCAGGCTTCTCTGACCTTGAAAACATCTACCATGTGTTGTCCCTCTGATGGACTAATTCCTCATCTTATCAATCCTCATTACTTCTAATAAGTTACTTGTACGAAATTTGAAAATGAAGCAGAGGCACAAACCACTCAATACTATACATGACTACTAATGCACTATTTCATACACCCCATAAAAAGTTACTCTTTACATTACCCTTAAATTACTTTTATTACCCTGCAAGATCCCCTGTGATGTATTAACATGCTAATAATATAACCTCAGACCGAATGCATTACTGACATATGGGAACAAATGTCTCAGACTGTTATTGAATATCAAGACTGTTCTATAGTCCTTTAATGTAATCTGAATAATGCCTCAAAATCGTACATCAGTAACCGAAGAAATGTGAGAGTGCATGATTGCTATCTGCCTATTACATATAATGTGACAAAGGTTACATCATCCATGTGATTAGTAACTATTATGACCAATGCAATGTGATTATGAAATTGGATGGAGATGCATAGCCCTCAGCAATGATACCAACCACCTCTGGAATGATGGTGCTGTAGTTAGATAAATGACCAGCAGGGAGTGATGTATTACACACATGCACCTTGAGATTTCATCACTCTCTCTATAAACAGACAGATGCCAAAGTGTCTCAAGTGACAAGCCAAAGCAGTGGTGACAGAGAGACTGAGGCGGTCAGAGTGACAGCTCATAGGCTGTGTTGCGTGAGAGTGACTGGGGCTGTTCTCAGACTCTGTGTGGTCTGTGTGTGTGGTCTCCAGCTGATGGGCAGGGAGGAGGATGGGAGAACCCAGTGAGTGTATGTGTGTATGTGCTCAAGTGTTTACTTTATCCAGAGTCAGGTCCAGAGTCTCTGTAGCCATGGCTTGGCTAGAAAGCCCTGCCTTCCGGCACTCAGCATTTTCTGTCCGAAAGATAAACACTCACTGCCACCACTCTGACATGGCTCATCTTTGGGTAATTTTGATCCATGTATACTTATGGGAGCCCTTCAAGATCTTCAGTTAGCTTGTACTTTCTGGAACTGTAGAAAATGTATTATTTCACTTTCTGGTCAGAATATGCAATTATCATAATAAATCAACATGTAACATCTAATATCTCAATAATACATAAGGGGGTTGCATTCTAATATGCCTCCCAATACCAAAAATACATTAGTCACAGCTGTGGATTACATTTAGTGGATTTAAGTTTATTAATTTCATTTATACTTAGCCTCTACAAGTATTTGTTGCAGAGACTTATAGATGAATTTCCTGAATTTATTAGTTCTTATCTTTTTTGCGTCCTTTGAGACTATTTTATGGGTGTGCGACAAGTTAGTTTGTATTCAGCAAATGTAATGTCATAAGTCTATTAGTTCTTAGCAGTTGTTGTATTTCACTATGTTATTTTCATATGTGTGTTCGAGTCTATGTGCATTTAAGGGGGCGCGGTCGTATTTGGCTTTTGAGACATTTTTGAGTATCTCTAAGAGATATATTTCATTACCATGAAATAATTCATTGCACATTCAAAATACGGAAATTAAACCTCATGCAACCTCATTCCTTACTACACACATACACACACACACACACACACACACACACACACACACACACACACACACACACACACACACACACACACACACACACACACACACACACACACACACACACACAAACACACACACAATCACACTCGACTACTGGGCTTCTCCCCTTGGTTCTCCCTCTCCCACAGTGATCTCAAGGGAAGGCCATGTAATGTAGCACTGCTGAGAACGCGCCATGAAAATATAAATACAACCTTGCTGCATTTCAACCATGCAAATAAACAGGGCCACCCATATTTCCAATTAGAGCTGGTGTGGAAGGCAGGAAATGTGGTAGACAAGAGGAGACCACACCCCCATCTTTAAGCTTTACTTTTGAATGGAGTCCAGGTCAGGGACATGGGACAGTGGCAAAAGAGGAAAAGCAGGACACACTATATTCAGCTCTTTAGACAGTTTTTGTACAGGCCCTCAGGCACCAAGAGGAATGTTCTCATCATATTAATTTTCAAGGATGGAAATCATACAAGGTTAAACAATTCAGATACAGCAAAGGAATGGATATGCTTGATTTCTTAGGGTATTTTCATCTGTGAAATCAATATATTCCTGCTAAAACATGATTTTGGATCACATATCACCTCAAACATTTCATTTTCTGTATTTCAAACCTTTCAACAGCTTTCATTATCAGTCCCATCTAGGTTATCAGATGATTGCTATCAGTCTGAAATGAGCCATTCTCCCTGTATTCCACATCTTCTTGGAACAGCAAGGCACCCTTATTACACAGTTAAGCTATGAGACCACCCAAGAGCGGGGGTCCAGTTGCGCACAGTCCTTGTTTTGATAATGAAAGACAAGCTGTCTCTACAGTAGATGGTACTTTGATTGTTGGGTGAGATCATCCTGATAGCCACTGGATAAAAACTGATAGCCTAGGCTAGTGCTCTAAAAGCTCATGTTCCTTTGGGCCATTGCTGTGCTGTGGTCAGCTTGTGAACATCACTCGGCCCATCAGTTAACATAAACATACAATTTAGGATGGTTGCTCCATAGAGACAAACACGTGTCATGAAAGTTACTTTTACTTCAAAAATAGCTGATTTTTCTTTTCAACTCACTTATAAAGTGCAAGACACATTGGATTAAGTTTGAAAGAAACATTTAGTCATTTTTGCTCTTGTCTCATTTTTTCTGTTGGTACTAATACATCCCCAAACAGTTTTCTGCTCAATACAATCACTGTCAATCATTGATTGATTGTTTTTTTGACAGCAGTGACTTTTTCTGTCACAGCTTCCAAACAAAACCAGCAGGGTTAAGCACAAGGTTCTGGAGATTCTCTCACAGCTCAAAACTGAGGTAGGCCACATTGTAAACATGAAACTGAAATGGTGGCTACTCATTTAGGAAACATTTAATTTGACTGATTTTTCATGAGAATATCAGAGTAACAACTACTCACTGGATAGATGTATCCTCTTTAAGATCTGGACAACTGATGGATCATGTCACAGATGTTTATGTCATCAACTGCAATGTACTATATAAAGTGGATATATCAATTTGTTCAAAGTGAGAGATAATTTGGTCTTCCCCATTCACTTGGAATTAAGTGGATGTTCATAATTTATTTACCCAGAGAGATAATATGTCATAAATTTCATACATCTCCTTAAGAATCCCAGGGAGTTTGATTAATGGGGCAGTCAAAGTTTGGAGCCAGAAAGCACATACTTTAGTTCATCTTATACTCAGAGTTCATAATCATTTTATTTTCAAATTTTGGTAATCATTTGAATAAGAGCACCATTCCAATTAACCCCTTTTGTTTGAGCGGGGAATGAAATTAAATAGGCCGGACCGAAAATTTAATACTGATGTTAATTTCAAGAGCTTGAGGCCTCATGAAATGGATTTAATACTCATTTTAAGAGGGGACGACTACAAGCTCTTTGGGGAATGTATTCTTCACAGTTGTACGGTGGTTTTAACAACCTCGGTCAGAACAATATGGTAACACCCTGGTCCTGGATTAAATGGCTTGCTGAACATTAGGGGGAAAAACATTAAGGTGTATTTTCCCAGGGAATATTCATTTGCTGTGTGATAATATAGATTAGCTGCAAGGTGGACTGTTCTTACAATATAAATGGTCCTCTTGTATGCTCTGCTTTAGTTTTAATATTATTTTAGTCCATATAGGCTAGATTGCTTGCGTTCTATAAGAGAGCCTTAATGCTTCATGATCTGAGTTGTCTGGATAATCGTAGTCAAAACACAATTTCTGGGATGTGGGGAATTTTGCAGTTACTAGGGTTGCTACCACAAATAGCAAAAAACATATTGCATCGCAAAGATTTTTTATAACTTCAAAGTTCTTTTCAAAGATTAGGTTGACATTTTAAGTTCCTATATCTATTTTCAAAATGTGTTGACTTTGAAAGACATATGTTGCTTCATAAATTTAGACATTTAGATATAACAGTATTTAGATTTAACAGTCATGCCAATATGACTGTTAATGGTAAACCAGTTTTACATGTAAAGTTTTTTTTAAATTATACATACTGAAATATAGGCCATGCTATTGACTTAGTTGTTCAAAGATCTTTAAAAAAAAATCTGCTCTTTTTACTATCTGAGGAAAAATAAATGTTTGATTGAGAAATGTTGCTATTCCCTTCTTACTGTATAATCAGTTGAAACAGTAAGTCATTGAAAATTAAAGATATATGTTTTTTATTGTAAATAATAAAAAAAAAAGATTTTGAGCAATGCTTCATGTTTATAGTGGATGGGTTAGTTGCTTTAGAATCAGCAAAGGAGGTTTTCTATTTCATAGTTGTTTTACATACCAGGTCCTTATTTCACATTTTTATAGGCATGTGAGCAATTTGGATAATTACATTTAAAACGGATCATCACTAGAATAACAATTTTTTGAACATGTATAAATAAAAAATCTGGTTTATTTTGAATCTCAATACACTCTCTGCCCAGTGAATACACACAAACAACTGGCTTTATTGCGGCCAGAAGGGGGCATGAGTAGAAAAGAGAAGAGAAGAGAAGAGAAGAGAAGAGAAGAGAAGAGAAGAGAAGAGAAGAGAAGAGAAGAGAAGAGAAGAACGTGTTCAAACAGATGAAATTGATATACTGAATAAGTACTGTCACATTACTATCACAGCAATTCATATTTCATCCAGGAATGACAAACTTTTGGAATTGAAACGGAAAAAGGAACAATTTTCAAGCATTTGATTGAGGGCCTATGGCCTAGCCAAGAGTGTTTGTGCATGAGAGTATGCATAGCTGTATGTGTGTTTGGCCAGCAGTGGTGGGGCTTGGGTTAGGCTAACTGTCTGGTGAAGGTTTGTAAGGAAAGGTATCCACCCTTTCTTCTGAATGGGTGGAAACTTGTGTGTACATGCCACAGGATTTCAGTTTAGATAGTATGCACCTGTGTGTCCCTACTTGTGCCAGATAAGCATTCATACTTTTGAAAATTACATATAGATACAATTGAGAGATACTGTCAACTTTTGATGAATTAAAACTGGGTAAGCTCTAACCTAGAGTTTTCAATTATTTATTTTGATTGATGTAAAAAATGGTTTCTGACAGTCAGTTTTAATGTATCATACATAATCAAGTTTTGTAGCTTCATAATGTGTTATTAAAAATTATGAATTAATTTGTTTCAAATTCAAATGCGATAATAAATGTACAGGACCAAAAATGTTATGTTCACTCTAAATCAAGATGCAATCAGTCATCAACTGTGTAACTTTAGTTGTTGTGTTTGACACCTGCTTGTTCTAAGTGGTGTTATTTTTTGACAGGTAACATCTACTTCTGTATTATATTTAATACAAAATTTATAATTTATAACATATTATATTTAGAATTATTTATAATAAGCTGAAACAATTAGTCATTAAATGCTTTGCTACCAGGCACAGCATTACACTCAGTATCTCAGTGAACGGTACACGGAAGAAAGATATTAGCATGATTCAAGATTGTCTTTGAATCTTGAATTTTGAATGGAAGAAGATATCAGCATGCAATGTGCACAGTTTTTTGGTGTCTTATTTCTTTGTCAATAAATGATGTTGATTTTGTAATGTTGGGATTATGTTCATATTTGGTATCTTAAAAGATGTGTTTGAAATGTAAGAGAAACAATGAAGATGGATGAGACATTTAGTATTCTAGAGACATGACCTCTCAACTTGTGAAATAGATGAGGTTAAACAGTATGGAAATCATATATAGTCATTAAGTTGCACTTATATGTTTTTTTTCATCGCAGATATATTTACATAATCAAAAAAATTTTTCCCACCATGTCTGTCATTGTTTGATCACCACGAGGCCCTTCCCACTGCCTGACAATGTACAACTATGATTGATTCATTGAAGATCATTCAGTAGATGTCAAGAAACTGAAAAACAGTATTCCCTTCTCTAACAGAAACAAACCATCAATCAGTCACGTTATTCTATGCATTGTGTCGAAAGAAAGCTGTATGCCATAATGTGATGACCACAGACTATTAACTTTAATAATTTCTTGCAAATAAATATGAAAATACATAGCTAATTTTACTGTGTAATTTATTGTGTCCTACGCTGTTATTTCTGGGATATGTCGTGGTATCTAAAGGAAAATGGGGCATCACCTTTACATCTAGAGGTTCTTTGGGGCTCTTTGGTCAGAGTTGGAGAGCCCCGCTATGCGTGACTGGGGAGAGCACAGCTGTCAGGAGGTGTGGAAAGGCCCCTCTGCTGCACTCAGCTGTGAAAACATTTGTAAAGACACCCTTCTTCCACACCCACACACAAACAAGGAAAGATGTATCATTTGCCGATGAACAAAGTAATGATATCACTGATATCAGTATCGCTAGACTCTAGATATTTGATAACATTTGGTTTGAAAAAGTCTAAAGTTAATTATTTTTCTAAGTTGGCAACTGCAGAATGGTTAAAACTAGCACTTCTTGTGTTGACAGTTGCACAGTAGTCAATAAATGGTGGAATAAAACATGATAAAAACATTAATAATAACTGTAGTTACTGGCTTAAAGATCTGATCATGCTGATAACCAATAACTCTCTTGCTTATGTAAATGAGCAGTGGGGTCAAGAGTCACATAAGTTTTGGTGATCAGTCAAAGTTTAATTCTGCTTACCTGATGCAGTTATATAAATATAATAACTATAATAACTTAAGCAAGTGGTCTTGACAGGAACATAACACTTCTGTTTCATCACTTTTTAGTTCATATGCTTTGTGTCTCGTCAACATCATCCATTCAGGACAGTGTTTCTGTTGAACAAAAAGATGTTTCAGGTTAAACATTGTAACTAGGACATTTAATTTATTCATGTTTTTCCATGTCTTGTTTTTTTGTCTTGCAAGGTATATAATCATTCTAACTGTAGACAATAAATGAATATGATAATGCATCTGTATGTCAGTGATTATCCAAGCAACCGTATATCAAATGAGGCTTTGTTTGAAGTCACAGGCAGGGATTTCTCTTTAGATAGATGAACATATATAGCTTGGCGTGTTAATGGTACAAAGTACAATTGCAACTAGTTGTAATCTGGTACTGCCGGGTGTTGTGGCATCAACAAGTTTGGACAAATTGTTTTCTGGCTTAGCCACACTCAAGAGTGTTTATGTTCCTTACCCAACAAAACATTCCAGTTGGGAGTGACACTTGTCAACTCTTATCACTGCGTGCCATTTCTGTCCATGGAGACTTTATTACTTGTGGTTTTCTATATTGACTGTTTGTATCATTGCTCTGTATCTTACTCACCACTGAGCTGATTTACTGTGCTTTAAAGTCTCCAGTAGATTTACTCGTTAATCCTTTTTTATATGCTCACTCGACGGCTACATTTCAGATGTATGATATTGGCTTCTTTTACAACACACATCTTTTGTTTATTAATGTATTTCTTATTGGACATTTCGTTGTCATAGATTATTAGTGTCCAACATTTAATTTATGTGATGCATTTGTGGATATTGTGTTAGACATGAATTGTATAAATACTGAAAGGTCTGAATACAGTATAATACTTGCTTCTTGCCATATTATGCAAATCTAAAGTTTACCGGAAAAACATGATAGCATAAAATGTCTTCTTCTGGCTTCTGAAATTACTTTTGTTTATTACTGGTTGTATGAGACAGTGTTTTTAACTAATAGACCGATTCATAACAAAAGCTTGCTTCTAAGCAGCTAGTAATGCTTCATTCAGAGTTATCTACTTGAGTTATGTGACATAGAAATAAATAATTTAATTCATATGAAGACAGGAATGAAAATTGATGAATATTTTTACATGAGATGTGTGAAGTACTATGTGTAAACTTTGAAGGCGTTACATTTCAATTCAAGTTTCATCACTCTCCGGTTAATCTGCAATGTTTCAATTTTAATTGCACGCCATGATATTCAGGTGTTGGTTGACTTTTATGGGCTTGTTGCTGAAAGCAGCAAGTAGATATAATATCAAGGATTGGCAGACATAGAATGGAAATGATTTCATCACTTCATCGGATAGTTTACTGGGTTAGGGGTTTGTAATGTAAAACTACTCACTGTGCCTAAAAGCAGTGCCTTGCCTCCATTTTCTCTCCTATTTTTTAGTTGTTTATTGAGAACGACTTAATTTGCAAGTCAAAAGCACAGTGGCATTAAAACAAACTAATATTAACTAGCTAAATATTAACTAAATATTTTAAGGACCCTCTTATAGACTTTGCTTATTTAAACATGAGGCCAGGCCACTAAAACATTTAACATCATAAACATTGAATTTGTTATGGTTGTCATTGTATTTTGTAGTTGCACTTGTGTAGTTGTAATGTAATAACCGTAACAGCCTAGACAAAATGGCATTTTAGACAAAAAAGCCACACGCTTCTTTGCAATTTGTACAAAAAGATAATCTGTTGAGATACCTGATGCTGATTTTTGTTGTTGTGTCACACTGGGTCAGACTGCAGAAAGTTATGTGTCATTTCACACAGAAAAATCTGCCAGTAGGTAATATTAACTTCTGTTTTGTTATGTGTGCTAAAAATATCTTCCATGTCCTTTTCTGTACAGTTGCATTAACCCAGTTAACCTTTGCACTTCACTGTCCTCAGCTTCCATCACAATGAAGCCTCAGGGAGGCACAAGCTGTTGTCTCCCATGGCCAGCCTTGGGGGTCAGGTGCCAGTGTCTCCCTGACCAGGTCCCAAGCCCGAATAAATGCAGAGGGCTGTGTCAGGAAGGGCATCCAGCGTAAAACTCGTGTAAATACCAAATATGCGAAGAATTTCATACCGGCCGAGGCCCGGATTAACAACGACCGCCATTGGTGCCAATAACCTACAGGGTACCAGTGGAAATTGAGCTATTATGGGTCGAAGAAGGAGAGGAGGAAGGCGTGTTTGGAAGCAGAGAGAGGAGAGGAAAGGCATGAATCTGAGACTGAGAATACGGACTTTGAATATTGGGATGATGACAGGAAAAGGTAGAGAATTGGTTGACATGATACAGGAAAGGAAGGTGGATATACAGTACTTTGTGTCCAGGAGACCAGGTGGAAAGGTAGTAAGGCTAGAAGCTTAGGAGCAGGTTTTAAGTTGTGATATCATGGTACGGACAGGAAGAGAAATAGAGTAGGAGTTATCTTGAGGGAGGAGTTTGACTTAGTGTCTGAAAGTGGAAATTGAAGGTGTGATGCTCAATGTTGTTAGTGGCTATGCCCCACAGGTGGGATGTGAGTTAAAGGAGAAGGAGAAATTTGGAATGAGTTAGATGAAGTGATGCAGAATATCCCCAGAGATGAGAGAGTGGTAACTGAATGCAATGGGCATGTTGGTGCAAGAAATAGAGTTGATAAAGAAGTGATGGGCAGGTTTGGTATCCAGCATCGGAATTCTTCTTTTTTCTTCTTTTCCTTTCGGCTTTTCCCTTTCAGGGGTCGCCACAGCGAATCAACCTCCTCCATCTAACCCTATTCTCTGCATCCTCTTCTCTCACACCAACTATCTTCTCACTACATCCATAAATCTTCTCTTCGGTCTTCCTCTAGACCTCCTGCCTGGCATCTCCCATTCCAGCATCTGTCTACCAATATAGTCCCTATCCCTCCTCTATACATGGCCGAACCATCTCATTCAGGCTTCTCTGACCTTCTCTCCAAAACATCTAAGATGAGTTGTACCCCTGATGGACTCATTTCTGATCCTTTCCATCCTCGTCACTCCTAAAGAGAACCTCAACATCTTCATCTCTGCTACCTCCAGCTCAGCCTCCTGTCTTTTGATCAGTATCGCTGGTCTCTTTGTAAACCTTTCCTTTCATTCTAGATGAAATTCTTCTATCACAAAGAACCCCTGAAACTTTTCTCCACCCATTCCAACCTGCTTGAACCCGTTTCTTATCCTCTTTTCCACACTCTCCGTTGCTCTGGACTCTACCTGAAATCCTCCAACTTCTTGATCTCCACTCCCTGTAGCCTCACCATTCCACCCGGGTTCCTCTCATTCACACACATGTATTCTGTCTTGCTGCAACTAACCTGGTATTGTATGAGGAACTCTAGTATTGTATGAGGAGGTCTGGGGTGACAGAGAAGTACGTTAGACTGGTGCAAGACATGTATGCTAGCTGTGAGACAGTGGTGAAGTGTGCTATAGGTGTAACAGAGAAGTTCAAGGTGGAGGTGGGACTTCATCAGCTCTGAGCCCCTTCTTGTTTGAAGTGGTGATG